>CALYDF020003726.1:0-27176 GCA_944474145.2 Dicrocoelium dendriticum
GGTGTTAAAAGTAGAACAAAAGTAATTATTGAAATCCCCGCTTATTTTAGCTGGATTGTTATTTATTTGGTTACCAGAAATCAGGATGGATGGGGTTTCCGTATTCGTGTTTCTATATTTCATCAGCTTGGTGAGTTTTAAGTTTTTATTCATGCTATTTAGCGCCCGTCTTTCTACATGGTACCCGTTCAATAGCGGCGTACCCCAAGGCACAGTACTGGGACCCAATTTGTTCCTGATCCACATCAACGAAGTATCTCAGCTTCTTCGACCGCCATGTGCACTGTTTTGCAGTCGACCCGAAGATTTGGAGTGTGATTAATTCTCGCGGCGATTGTGACGTCCTTCAGCAGGAACTCTACCGTCTCTCACTGTCGTTTGCAGAGTTCCATCTACCGGTCAACCCGGTCAATTCGTCACTTATATATCTGTGGAAGGATGGTACTGAGCGTGAGTACACCGTAGCCGGCCAAACGCTGCATCCCAAAAGCTCCGTAATGGAACTGGGTGTAATCTCACTCTGTGATTTGAAGTCCGTCGACATCACGAACAGACGGTACGCAAACAGATTACGACCGCTTTGGCAATTAGACGCAGTTTCTGCAATTGACATAAAGAGATTTCCATGGATTCCTTCGTGCTCGTTCATATCAAAGTTGCCAATTTGAATTTCTGGACTACATAACCAACTTGGCTGACTTCGGGTAGTCATTGGTTATTCTCTTCTTAGACATGGAAAAAGCATTCAACCGCGTACCTGTGCAGAACTTCCAACAAACTTAACCACTTATGGGTTTGCTAACCCCTGTACTAGTTCAGCTGTCATCTTTCTTCTCTACACGCACCCAATGTGTCAGTGCGAAACTGCGTATCTTCACCTACACCAGTTATCAGAGGCGTCATACAGGGAAACGTTTTAGGCTCAGTGTTATTCGTACTATACATAACTGACATTTCCAGAATGTTTCAGCTTCTCAAACTCTTTCGTTTCGCGGATGATGTCAAAGTTGTGTTCGTTATTAAAAGCATAAATGAACCAAAAGTCGCTCAAACAAAAGAGATGGAACTCTTCGCCCTTCAGCGGTGGTGCCGTGAATGTAAAACGACATTCTCTGTTGGCAAATATAAAGCCCTATTTTTCGGATGCAAACTTTTTGATGATATACTGACGTTAGATAACAAACCAATAACCTGATGCACAACTATTCGTGACTTCGAAGTTCCTTACTCAAGCTCTTTCAATTTCTCCGAAGAGGTACAGCATGTCACCGGTAAAGCAAGATTTATCATATCAAGTATTTTCAATACGTTACTTTTGAAATACAAGGCTATGTATGTATACAACACATGCTGGTCCAGTCTCGTAATACTGTCCATTAGTGTACATAAATTTAAAAATACACAACAAAATCAATCTTGAAAAATTAAAACGTTCTTTTAACAAATGGTTACTTGGGTTTGGATCCATGACTTATCAACAACGGTGTAAACTTCGGAAATTAGGTTTGATGAGAATTAAGATTCATCTTAGTTTCTTGTTTGCTTTGGCTCATAGCAGTTCTGGGGAACCAGCTACTGACCAGTTAAGAGCTTTCCATCAATAACCAACTAGAAATACATCATCCAGTTTTCGCATCCCCATAATGCATAAAATGTTGGAAGCAAACTTTTTTCTCATAATATTTACAACGTTATGGAATAAGCTAACCGATTCCAAGAGATGCAACAACGCTAAGCATAAAGTTCGAGCTCAAGCATTCAACCAACTCACTGTAGAGGAGGTAATAGGTATACTGGGCACATCTGCCTCTCTAGTTGACATATATGAGAGAAGCCCATACCGCATTCAAATTCTACTCGGCTTAGATCTCACCTCGTAAGTTAACTTCTGAACCTGCTTATCTGTCGTTTTATATTCCTTTTTTCTATGTTCAATATTTCTATTTTCCTCACTTGGGCTACCGGATTTCCAAAGGTTAGAAGATTTCGGTTCACTTAGTTTCACTGACTCTCCTAACTGTTCTGCACTAGTTACTGATCAGCTAATTTCCTGTTTTGCCTTGTCTTGGTTTGTAAATAGTTCACCTCGGTACTCCATATTATAATATTCCAGATCGTTGGTTAACTCTTCCTCTAATGAAACAACAAATGTGAGCTAGGGTTTTGTCACTCCACTTCACCTCACCATCCCTTAAGGTTTATCAGACTTGAATGCTCGCCATCTTTTAATGTCAACACTAGCAGATTGGTAGAAGGAGAAGCCAGATCCTTTTCCGTACATTATTATCATCTTGCTCTTCAATATTTCATATTCATTTAACCCAGCCCAAAAGTAAACTGTGTGTCAGAGTGGCCTCTGTCATCTCGGTTAGCGGGACTTCCAGAATTTTCGACCGCCTCACACTCTACCTTTGCCATCTCCATGAAATTCTCATTTACCAGACTTCATTTCCCACTATGCTCCTGTTAAATCTCAGGCTCAGTGATGAATGGACACCCAGATCCTATGTTTTCACAGACCTGTTCTTCCACGCTTAAAATATTATTGGTATTATACTCTGGCGTAATACTAGCTAACATCGTTCAGAATAACAACAGAAGTAATGGCTGGTGAAGCATACAAGCTTTACTGTTTGCCATAATAATCCGTAGTATAGCGGCCATAAAGCTTTCCAATACAACTCATGACCACATATGCTATTGTGCTATACCACACATTTTAAACTTCGTTTGGCAATTTAGATAATTTCGTTGCTATTATCTAGATCACGTTTCCTATTATAGCTGCGTCGCACTGAAATGTTATCATTCACCAAACGATGCACCTTTCCATCTTATTGTACTTAGCGCCAGTCTGTTGCTAGTAGAATCTTCGTTACGTTCTGAAGTATTTTTCTCACAAGGTAAGGCTTTTGGCATGGGTCCGTATTATAAGATATCCCAAAACAACTACTAGGAGAATTATAAGGAGGCTTGACAAATTTTATTTATACCTTGCAAACTAAAATCTATATTTTTGGATTCTTCTTTGCCAGGTATTTACGCTTCATTTATTTTTACTGGAAATCATTTTATAGCCGTTCCTTACCTACCTTGATACTATTTTTATTTTATTTTCTCCCTTGGTCCACTACGAACTGGGACTTCTGAAGGTGTTTTGAACGATCGATGAAGTTGAATTGCGCGTCAGGGTGACTTTGTAAGAGTGGCTCATCAACAAACGTCCCATTTCCGCCTTCTGGTTCAGATCGACGGGACATCCGTTAACGGAAGTTATAGCCCTAGCACAATCTTCAGCTTTCCAACCTGAACAAGGCGTATGTGTGAAACTGACACGGACGTAATATAATACATAATCCCACCTAATATGTAGAAGGGACTAAATGAGAAAATCTGTGAATAATTTGATCTTTCCCTGTGTGGGAAGAGTATCTCACGCTTCGAGAAATAAAAGACTTATTTAGTTATAAAATTGGTGCTTGAGTACGACTCACCCGTCTATTGTCAGATCACGATAGTTGAGATGCATAGGCTGGAGCGCGTTCAGCATGCAGTTATCCGGCTCCTCCCCGGTTTACGGGGTATGTCGTACGAGCACCTATATGGTAGACTGGGGCTCTATATCCTCTCTTATCGTCGGCTTCGAGTTGAACACAATAACGCACCGAATATTTCACCTGTGCCATATCCCATGTTGAGGCTGCTACTGCAGGTTAACGCATCAAGTAGCACAACCAGACACCGGTACACACTGGTGGTATCGAAGCACAAATATTCCCTCACCCTCCATGCCTGTTAACCTCCAGAGGTGAAATATTGGTACAAGCTGCAGGAGCCGATGCGAACTCGGTGTCGGAATTTAAAAGATTCGTCGAAATGAACTTTTCGGAGTACAGGTATAGTGAGCGTATCGCCCCGGAGAAGATGTAATGCATCTGCACTATGCTGATAACACGCGGGGTCAGCGAGATGATTCCTTGCAGGCGCGAGAACTAAGTAAGTGGCAGCAACACTGACATATATATTCTCGCTCTTTGATTGAGTATACTGTATTACAGTGAATCTCTTTAGTCCTACAGATGGGTGCATGCCAGATCTTGCCTCTGGGAGAACACGGGTTGCGTAAAAAGAAAAAGAATCCTGGAGTGTTGCCTTGGTCTCCCTACAAACTAGATGTCAGAGTTCAATAGTTATTCCCGTTATGCTCCCATTGGACCCGACAAAGCAACAGCTTCGTTTGAATCAACGATTAAGTAGAGAGCAAAGGGCGTTGGAAATGCACTGTTGTAAACAGAACATCATCTGCTAAGGGTAATGCAGGTGATCTCTGCTTGTTGATGCACCCAGGAATTCGGCCCGATCCGGAGCAATCGCGTAACTCTTTAGATAGTCCCGTCACACGATACTTGAATAGCAAGCTGAAACATCTCTGTGTATTATCGAACATCGACACTTCACAAAGCACTGTGATGCAAGAGCTATTACGAATGGATATATGATGATTCTTGTCATTGTTGAATATGCAAGTGTTAAATGAGATTGATTTACAAAGGCGCTTTGGCAATTTCCTCACGTGGGAGTAAAATTTGCTTGCCGTTATGACGCCGTTTACTAAAAAATCTGCGCTTTGTTCCTTGGGAGCGATTCTACTTTGTTCCTATAACTTGCAGAATCAGTGTACTCATTCAGACATTCCTAGAAACAAAAATAAATTAGCATTAGATTCCACATTCGATTTCAAAGCAGTTGGATAGCAACAGCTCATCTCAGGTAAAAGTTGCGGCAAACACGTTAGCAAATGTGCAGGTTTTATGCTAGTATGGGAACAAGATGTATAAAGGCTGTGCCAAATAAATATCGACATAAACTCTCGGCTAGTACGCAACAGTCTTGTGTTTCATTCCGTTGAACATGGCTACAATGCGACATATAACTGGTTTACGCCACTTGAAGCTCTTGCTCCCTAACTCCAATACACTGGCCTTTTTTCATAGGGTTTTAGCCATGTACTGATCGCAAGGTAACAGCTGAGTACGCACCCGCCTAAGCTGTGTGATCCCATCGTTTCATCACGCTATTTGGGCCTAAGTAATTATTCCACATTTCAGAATAACGCGGCTCATCCACGATGCCACAGCATTATAGTGTTGACCAGTCTTGCTGCTATGCTAATGCTTTTACCCCTTGGGCTTATTTGATAGGTTGCTACGATGTAGCTACTGGCTAGCAGTGTTCTGGGAGGATTTAGGACCAACCTCCGTCCATGCCATAGTCGCTCAGAAAACAGGCAACACAACTCCCTTTACCCCTGACCAATTAACTGCGAAAATCTCACCTAACTTGACTAGAGTCGCATTTAGTTTTCAGCGTGCACGTATATGAATGCCTCCTCCACATATCCGACTGTGCGCAGGGCTGGCTGAAATCGGTGTTTTACACTACCGGTCAAATTCCACAGGGGTCCGCCTCAACTGTTTACTGCCAAGACTGAGCCTGTTTTCTCGATATTTTGATTGTGACCTTTGTCCTATTGCTCTAAATGGAACCGGGTGGCGCTAAGATATGTTACAGTCTCTCACTTGAACGTAGTTGCACTGTTGCATCATCACACATAGAAGACGATTACACTCTCAGATGTTTGTATGACGAATATCGTTAAATTGACAGGAAACAAACTGTTTCAACTGCCGGCCGACGACTAACAGTAACTGGATTTAGGTGGAAACAAATATTTTTGGTTGTTAAAGTTGTTTGATTAGGTGGCGATACAACAACTAATGTGGTGTTCCATTGTGGGTACTAACGTGTTCATTTTAAAACAAGGACCACTCAGCAACTGTCCGTCCTGTTGGATGGGCAACCGGGATGCGCGTATTTTTGCCGACTGCGGCAGCTTCCATCACCCGTTCCCGCTGACTTTGACTCCATACACACACACAGGGACTCGCTGAGGTTCAACATGAATACAGAATAAGTGCACAAATCAAGGCCAATTAGAATTGTATTCTCGCATCACAAAAACATCAACGTCATCGGCAACAACACAGTGCGCATTTGCACGCGTGCTCGCCCTCACCCATTCGCCCATCCGCGTCATCACTGCTAGGCAGGCGAAAAGTGTATGAGTCGGCTGCGCGCACGGCGTGGTTGCATTTTGGTTGGCGTTCTGGCTGACAGTTGGGGAATTTCTTGGCGGGTCACCAACGCCAACTACACCATTCCACCACTGGTATCACCCTTGTCTGTAATCTTCTGACTTAGACACCAAAAAAGCGCAGAGTTGGCGAAAGCAACGCTCAGTACTGCGGTTACGAATTCTCTTCGCGACCCCGTAGGATTTTCCCCTTTTATTCTGCAAACCACGCTATAAAAGCCCATGAGATTCTATATCGTTTCCATCTTTTCCATGGACGAACTCACAGCTGTCCTTCTAGGAAGGAATATCTATCTTAATGTCTTCAGTTCAACCAGCGTCTAGGCTTGCGGATCAATTGATGCTGTGGATTTTGCTTGCGGTCAACCTTGATTATCGACCTGCAGTCTTAATCATCATTTGCCAAACACCCTTGCAGATTCATTTTTTCTAAAATGTCCATCATTTGGGTACAGGATAAACCCATCTAACTGGGATTGCTAGTTGAGCAAAAAGGTACCTTTGCTTTAAAGCATTGCGTGAGTAGTATCTGTATTCTCCGTTGGTACGCACTTCCCAACAGCACAAACTACAAACGTCGATCTTATGTTATTAACACCTTCACATCGTAACTACACTGCGAGCGACTGCAATCAGCAGCCAGCAGGTTGTTCTAATGTAAACTTTTGCAGGTTGGGATACAAACGCAAATTCATACAATTTCAGTGTCCAAATTATCAATCTCAGTAGCCCAGGGATCAAAGTATCAGCTCCTAACAATACTGTCTCGTGTTCCTCCCCAACTCCAGCTATTTTTTCTAATGAGCTAAAGCGATGCTGAAACCAGTCGTTGGGTGCCGTCTTGGAGAGAAGAAATAACAAAATTCCCTACTGCCTAAATTTCCACTTATCTGATCTCGGCACGGTTACTTTGCTGCATGAATTACGCTAGCATGTGAATTCAAACCTAGCATTTCCGGAATCTATTTCTATGTGGAGAATAGAAAAAGTCGGCTCCAAACAGGAATACCAGTACTTCCTGTTGGTTGGTTAGTTGGCTAGTGGGTGGGGGGCGGGGGTTAGTTGGTTGATTACTTCTCCAAACCAAGCAGTTTTGGTGCAGACCTGTTATCAATAATGGAGTGGGTATCTTAAGAGACTAGTTGTAATTTGATAAATAGAAAATACAGAAATTCCAGAAAATCTGTCTTGGAGTGGAGATCAGTTGTGGCCCACAATAGTGATTGTCAACACTGTCAGACATGCAACAGTAGCGCAATAATTGGCGCTCCTGCATACTTCTGCATCTATCTGTTAATTTTCATTCCATCCAGCTTAGTTTGACGCTTTTCTTGACTTCATTTCTGCGATGCTCTACTTGTGTTTAAGCTCTTTTTCTTTCCGTTAGCTTTTATTTTTATTCCGGGTAGGTGGGTTGTTGCAACTGGATCCATCAAATTTCGGTGTCTGGATAATGATTGTCATACTGAATTGAATTGATCTGAAAACGCATGTGGGAGTTAGCCCACTCCATTTTACTCAAGCTGTGATCCTACAAGTTGTTTACCTATCTGCACACACGAGTTTTGGCGCTCAACTGACGGCCTAT
This sequence comes from Dicrocoelium dendriticum, assembly GCA_944474145.2. Lineage (NCBI taxonomy): Eukaryota > Metazoa > Platyhelminthes > Trematoda > Plagiorchiida > Dicrocoeliidae > Dicrocoelium > Dicrocoelium dendriticum. Next base: position 7,743 of record CALYDF020003726.1, read on the forward strand.
TCTGTCATATGCGCAATCTCGACCGGGGTTTTCCTTCCGGTTTCCATGATGTTCACATACTCTTCAGCCTTTTGAAACCTGGTTTCTGGAAGATCGGTACTAAGAAAATCAGAAACATATGCATAATGGACCTCAGTAGCTTGACGATCAAGATGCCAGCTGTTAACTATTATTCCCAGAGTTCCAGTTCATGGTATGTCTACCTGATGAGTCCAAAAGAGGACAAAACCGATCATAAGTACGGTGTCCGTTTTGTGAGGATCAACGCCCAAAACCCTCCAGGTTTTAATTGGTTGAAGCACATTACCAAACCAAAAGACAGTTTGGTGCTCAGTCGCAAGCAAACAGAGAAAATAACCGGACCACAGGTTATCAGAAACTGCAATTAGGCTCAACGAAATAGGTTGCTAACCGCCTAGAAAGTAGATTGCTACTGAGTTCATGGAACAAAGACCACAGCCCGTATGCCGTACGGTTATGCCGGTGCTGTTATCGTAGTTGATAGATAAATGATATATGATTTTGGGCATATAAGTGGTGCCTCATGGCAGTGAAGGATAGATAGCGCAATACCCCGGTTACTTTGTAAGTTCAGAAATATTTGCTTCCGTCTCCCATGACTCACTGGTATAAAAGCTGGCTAGTTGGCGTAAACTACTGGTGGCCATGAGTACGATCCCCAGCATGGGACGGAGGTAACACGCACTATGCCGACACCTAATATGGCAAATCTATTATCTGGCGCTGTTTCGGATCGACGTTAGACTAATCTGGTTTATGCCATCGTAACGAGACTGGGAGTTAACTTGTTGAGACGGTTTGCGTACCTCCTTGGCCCACTGAGCTCTAATGCATGGTGCCTTCGGTCCCTTGAGAGCTACTCCTACTAGGTCGCTCAGCCGTGAGAGGTCACACAAACTCAATCTCCTGGTCCTCCAGTTTGGGGGTTCTTAATAGGATGACGTATATTTCTGTAAAACTAAATCATCGCCAACTCTCCGCTGCTTTGCAGACAGGCTTTTGAGCCAAAGGCTTTAGATGAGGACCCTACTCGTCCTCCTGTCTAAGTCTGAGAGCCCTGGTAGTATTATAGCTCATATACAGCCACGAATCATTCCTCAAACATTTTCTTCATTCTGCATCGGACGTCGCGCAGATTATCAGGAGTCGTCTTGTCTGATGCATACAACAGAGCGAATAAGCGAAAACATGCTACTGCTGACGCTTCTCTTCTTTCTTTTCCGCCTGTTTCTCTTACTCGCAGACTGACCCCCATTACTAAACTTCCTTCTATAGTTCCCAGCTTAAATCACAGCAACAGAAGTGCTACGTGAATAGAACCATCTTCGGCCACTTTCCCACAACACCCCTGGGACGCCTATCGGCAAAAGTGTCTTGTAAGGCCATGCTGTCCCTTTTACATGGCAGCTTTCAACGTTCACACTCCAAGACAAATAGGTCAACAGGCTGCACTCGCACATACCTTGGACACACTGGTTATTGATTTGTGTTGTGCGTACAAAACTGGTATGAATGATTCTAATGAAGTTGTTGAGTCAACTGCACCCGGCTTATCCTCTCGTTATTGGTTGCACGCATCCGGAGACGCCGATACAGCATTCAGGGGTCAAGCTGGTGTAGGTAACATCCTGAACTCCAAAGTTGATCCATCGCTGGTTGATTTGATTCCAGTGAACAGCCGTTTATGTGCAGCCCGTTTGATGATATTAGCTGTTTGATACACGAAGTAATACAAAACGCTGTTCGTTTGTGATTTCCGTTTATGCTCCTACCGACTGCAGTACAAATGCTGTCAAGGACATATTCTATTACTAACTGAACGTTCAAATACATAACGTTACTAGCTCAGTTACTATAGTACTTGTTGGGGATATGAAGGCATAGGTAGGGCATCTGAGCTCTTCAGAAAAGCAGCTGGGTGGTAATTATGGACTTAACTCCCAACGGACTGACAACGGCGAGCATCTGCTGCAATTGTGTGCGGAGCACCAGTTGTTTCTTAGTAGCACTGCTTTTAGACAGAGTGGGCGCCGAAGTGCCACTTGGCGTCCACCTGTAGCTGGCCAACGATGGACCCAAATTGACCACATAGCCATAAGTTACAGTTTACTGGGTTCCATCCTTGATTGCCGCTCGTACTGGAGTACCTGCTTCGTCTTTGATTATGCCTTGGTACGCTGTCGTTTTTTCATGCACTTTACCGGGAGGCGCACCAAGCGTCTCCTTCGATTGACAAATGAGAAATTGTCTCAGCCCTCGGTCAGACAAACCTACCAGAACGCACTGCGTACCGAACTTTTGCTATCTTATCCTAATGACACGGAGCTTCAATGGAATAGGACCTCGACCGAGATGCACGACGCAGAACATCTGCTTGTGGCACTCTCAATCGTCACCGCACCAGTCACTGGATATCTCTGTGGTCGGTGAACCTGTTGGAAGCCGGAAGAAACCACCCGGCTGGCTCTGAGCACAATAAGGCCAGGCGGGCCATTAGTCGTGAACTAAAGCGGAGCCTACGTACTGACAAGGAAGCCTGGTGGACCGTTAGGGCTCAAGAAATGGAGGAGGTGGGAGCGGTAAGCAATTACCGCAAGCTCTTCCAGCTGATCCGCACCACTGGTCCCAGAAAACCTGGCGTCAGTGTGACAACCAGCGGCAGCACGGGTGCACTAATACACAATAAGAATCGCCGTATGAGTCGTTGGGCGGAACACTTTCAAGATCAGTTCAGCTGGCCCCATATTACCTTACAACTTCTTACCCAGATGCTGCAAGTCGAGCCATACACGGTTAGTTTAGAGCCTTCTTCGGAGGCCGAGGTCCAAAACGCAATCACAGCCCTCAGTGCTTTTCGTGTTGGTGGCAAGGATTCCCTCCCACCTGTACTATTTAAGGATGGAGGTGAGGTCCTCTGTAAAGCACTGACCACCCTATCCGAAGTATCTGGAAGAAAGACAGTGTACTGGCTAACTGGAGTGAGTCCATTATAGCGCTGGTCGGAAACTGCTGTAGAAGCACGTCAAAGGTCTGAAGAATGTGAAGGAAGGGGTTCCGCCATTCACAACGGCTGACGGCCAAACACGAACGGCCAACGAAGCAGCAAAAGCGCTGCGGATGCAATATTCTCCCACCTTCCGGAGGGCATTACCATCAGAACATCTTCCAGCTTTTATCACCCCGCCGCCAGGACTCACGCAAATCCTCTTTATCACCAAAGCTGTCTTGCAAATTCTGACCAAGCTACGCTTGTAAAAATCGCAGTGTGTTGATACTATTCACCTAGAGGCACTGGGAGTAGCATCAAGTCAACTGGCAAAGCCACTGGCTCATTTCTCTCAGCGCTGCTGAGAGCAGAACCAAGTTCCTGCTACGTGCTAACTTGGAATAATAACACACATGCACAATGGGAGAAGCAGAACCAAGGTTTCAAAATACTACCCAGTTTCCCCTCTGCCTATACTGTCCAAGGTGATGGAATCAATCATAGCTGATGCGCTGGTGGGCTATTTGGAAAGCTAAGATTATTATTACGTAGTAACAAGACCCGTCATAATCGATCGTGCACAATGAATTTGTTATTAGCACGGAGCAGCTGGACACAGTCAGCGGACGCTGGGGAGTATGTCGATGCGATCTACCTGGATTTCGCGAAAGCATTCGGCAGTTTAAATCAGCGGATACTCCATTCCAAGCTGCAGTTTTACGGAATTGTTGACACTCGCCCAAGCTGGTTCGCCAACCATCTCCTTCAGCGGAAATTGGCGGCCAGAATTTGGAGCTCCTTATCTGACCCCATACAAGTTGAATGTGGTGTGCCTCAAGGCGCGGTGCTAGGTCCCTGAATGTTTTTGGTATTTATCAATGATCACGCACGAACAATTGCATCTAATTTTCTGCTGCTTGTTGATGATGTCTAGATTTAGCCCAAGGTTCATGGGAATACTAATCAACAACTGTTGCAGAGTAGTCTAGATACGGTAGGTCATTGGTCCATCCAAAATTCACTGTATTTCATGGTGAGTAAATGCACATTGCTCTCCATATGACACCAAAGCAATCACTGTTACAGCCTCGGACCGCAAACGTTACAGCAAGCTGCCACCGAAGGTGATTTGGACATACTGGATCAGGATAAATGGGTTGTTCCTGATAAACTGCGAAATCCTCCAAAACTGGTAACCAACATGTGGGTCTGTTACGACGGACGTTCGGCGAAATACATCACTCTATTTTCCGTCAGATGCTTAGTGCATGTTCGTCCTCATGTAGCATATGCAACTCAAGCCTGGCGCCCGTGGCTAAAGCACGACCTTAGTGCATTGGAGCACCCCGAACGTCGAACACCAAAGTGAATTATTGGAATGCGCCATCTTGCATACGAGGGGAGGCTGGAACCATTGGGAGAATTCAGCGGACGTTACCGCCGCTTACGAGGGGTACTTATTCTGCACAATCCACATCATGTATGCCACTCTGTACTGCAACTCAGCAGTAATACCAAATCAAGAGGTCACTCACTAAAGCTGGCAGAACAATACAACCGCCTGGATTGCCGCAGGAATTTATTTTCCGTCTACGTGTGTCACCGTGGAATGCTCTTCAATAATCACTCATTTCTGTACCATCAATACCCACAGTTAAAAAAGTTTGTGCGACTCACTCACTAACCCACACTTTGTTACCTAGTACTACATCTTCAACCCACACCTGGAATTATTTGCTCTTACATGATTGTGCTGTGGAACTACACGGAACGCCGGACTACAGCGAAATAAAAGAGCAGTCCCTCTTTTAAACGTAAATAACCCACTGCCTTTTTAATTTTCGATATTCTTGCAAAACCACCTAACGGGATATTTAAAGCATGGCTTCTTAACGCCTAATAAATTCATTGTTCATTGTAGGATTGATGTTTAAAATCAACACACTTCTCTGGACAACTGGCGGAATCTCGGCTCACTCACCTCCGACCATAATGGAACCAGCTGTGACTACCGATTAATCACAATGTATTGTTTTTTGATTTGTGTAGAGTCAAGCGTATATGCTTTAGTTGATTTGAAATGTTCAATCCCATACAAATTGGTACATCGCAATCCAAAGTAATATATTCCTTGATTTGGCATGTCACAAAGGAACTTATACCGCATTATTTTTTTCAAACCATGGATCCTTGTTAGTCTCTGCGTCATCAATTTAACTGGGAGTAAGATTTAGCGACACCAGCCACCTTTATGTAAAGCAAAATTTCCTATAGCAATTCCTGTATTTAAGCCTTCCGTCATAACGGGATCGATAAAGCAGTTGATCACAACTAGCTTACAATTTAGCCGACACATATGAAAGTCTGAGAAATCACCAAGTTCTGCTTCCTCTGCTTTGAACTAGGAAAGTAGTCGTGGCGTACTCAGTTATTCATGTAAATCCTTGTAATTCAAAATCTAAGTACTTATTGGTCGGGATCTGCTTTGAAAGCCAGACTAAATTGAATTCACGTGTTAGCCGGCTTTTACCTGCGGAGAATTGTGGCGTGTTTCAGGTCTGATAGATGCTTTCTGGTATCCAAATGCACTGATATCAAGGAGTTCGATTGTGGCGACAAATGTCAAAGCTGTGTTCATGCAACTTACTTCCGAGCTTTCTTCCTCTCTGTGTTATGCAACAATTTCACAATTTCAGCAGATCTTATATCTACACATTTGTTGTCTCACTGTTATGTTTACCATTGTTATTGAAGATGAACTACAAAATTTTCTATCGACTAATGGGTATACTTGACTACAAATAAAGCAAAAGTCCTACTGTCATTTCAGAGATTCTGTTGATTTAGGCAACATGGTTCTTGTCAATTGCATCTTTTTCGTGCATGCTTTCTTAACTTTTGTAGTGCCAAGCAGCGCAAAACGACTCCTTTATGGGTGCGAACTGCGTTTGAGCAGGCTGAATAGATGGCCTTCCTTAACGTGTAACACCTGCTATGAGTTCCCATGTGTTTGTGCCCGTTTTAATGGGATACTCACGCAGATGCGTTGTGGACTGTCGGACGACTGCTTCCGAATGCCACGTAATGTACCCAGAACATGCCAACATCCTCTACAGTGAGGAAGAAGGCAGGCCCTTGGTGTGCAAAGCAAAACTCCATCAATTAGCACTCGGATTTTGCAGCCCTTTGCGGATATCTGAGATCCAAGTCCTTGGAACCGCACTGATTCTGCATAGCCCAGCAATAACACATCGGCAAAGTAATCCCTCTGCCAAAAGTACCACACAAAATCCGACATGAAGCTTGCTCTCCTCCAGTTTTCGACTACCTTCTGTTGTTTTAGGAACGATGTGTACAATTTGGTGAAAGGTTATGCATGGCAACCAGCGGACTACCAAGCACGACGGATTTTTTGTCGGGAACGTCTGAATTGTTCAACTTCAAATTGATTAATTTCAAGGACCACGAACAGTGGCTACACATAAGCAAGACACTCTCTCTCGAGCTTGTGGCTGTGCCGATTGCCAAATTATAATGCTTGTGGCCCAAGGTATGTGAAAGTGGTACTTCAATCTAGACAACCGTAAACAATGCTTCTGGAGTGCTGGTATGTGGCTCGTAGCAGCTTCCCTTTTGAGATTCAAAGCAAAGCAGCTTCCACCAAACAATCAGACTAGAGCAGCCATTTAGTCGCACCAATTCCTGACAAGATTTCGGATAAATTCAATAAACTAACCTAGGAATTTGCAAACACACTCCAAATATTACAATGGAACAATGGAACAATGGTGTATTTCCAATACAAAAGCAATGCTTAGCAATTCCCGTGGGATGGAAATTATTGCGAAAAGTAACTTGCATAATAAAGTGAAAGGCTTTTTGGCAGACACAACATAGGGTTAGGTAGAGTAGCTGGGATGCTCGAGTATTAAACGTATAAATCCATAAACCCATTGTTTTGGAGTTTGGTGACACACTGATTGATTGCGTTTTGTTTCCCCTGGCTAACAAGTCATAAAATGAAATGCAAATGAGACAAAGCATCATCAACTAGTCTATTAAATATCACCAGTTTGTGAGCAGAGACGACATAAGTAGGGAGGGCGCACCAACGCTGGTGCACGCGGAAGGAAAAGGAATTTCTAAGGCATTCAAACCAGCTATACTGAATTTTCAGTTTCAAAGGATGTTCTCTTAAGTTAGTGATTCAATTATAACAGCGGACGACATATGTGGTTTGGGTACTTAGGAATCTGGTAATCTAGTATGAGATATCCCGCAAACGCCAATATCCACCGCTATGCCTTCCTAGCGACTTCAGTCTAAAATGATAGGGTAGTTGAATTGACCCCTGAGTTTCTCGGTTACCCTTCGTTACGGAGTCTCAAGAGTAACGAGATGCTGTTTCTGCCACGGCTGCCGCGCCTGGAGATCATGTTCTACGTGCGGGCGCACGTAGGCGTTAATCACTTAGGAAGATTGAGGGTACAAACCGACCTAATGCTCTGCGAAGCAGACTGAAATGTTGATGGTTGTTAATCGTTGCCTTCTCTGCTTGTTTTAAACACATGAGATGTTGCTGTACCAGTACACCCAGGTCACGCTACTGAGTGCCTTTCTCCAGGGTGTGGTCTCCAAGCTTGTAAGCGCTCACAGGCTGGTGACGCAGATATATCACCTTGCATTTAGCTATGTTCAATCTAAGCATGTTCTTCTTTGACTATTCATAAATGCCATCTAGGTCATGTTGGAGTAGCCCGTGATATTCCTTGTTACTAATCGCCCGCCATATCAGGACGTCATCGGCAAAAAGCAGAAAAGTTGAGGAGTTAACTCTTATCAGGTCGTTGATAAACACCAGGAATAAGCGCGGATCCCGCACTGAGCAATTTGGGGCCCCACATTCCACCTCAATCGGGTTAGAGATTGATCCCATGACGCGTATTTGAAGTTCCCGTTGGTGAAGAATGTTGCTATTCCAAACTAAAACAGGAGCAACGATTCCGGAACTCTCTAACTGGTGAAGTAGCATACGGTAATCTAAACGGTCGAAAGGTTTGGAGAAGTCAAGCTAGACGACATCAACTCTGACCTCATCATCAGCAACTTCGGTGTAAGTGATTCGTGCAATCAGCAGGTTGGTGATGCATGACCGGTGTTGACAGAAACCACGCTGCTCCGATGCGAAATGTCGCCCTTTTAAAGTTAGTCCATTAGAGCCTCAGCGACTAACGATTTCATTACCTTCGCGACCCCCGGGAAGGAGAGTCAATGGGTAATATTTCTCAGACTCTGAACTGCTACGGTCTTTAAAAATTTAGGTGCTAAATCCACACTTCCACATGGTGGGGACTTATTGTTCTTTAAAGCACCTTCGGAAAACTGTGACGGTGGTTCAGGTAGCTTGGTGGCCGCACCTTTCAGTAATTTCGGGCGTATGTTGTCGGCTCCCGGAGAGTAATCGCACGGTGACAGTAACTTCCATAGAACAATTGCTGGGTGAAAAATTACATGTAAAAACAATGAAGTCAGTAATATGCATGACATTATGGGACAGGTATAAGCTGCGAGTTCGAAAATTGAGGCGTATTGCAGCCGCAAATCTTTCGCCACTTTTTCGGCGCTTTCCGTTCTATCGCCTGTCGGGAAAAGTGGAAGGGTGCCATTAATTCAGTTTACAAAGATTAATGACATTCCTATCAGCACTTCATTGTTTGCCAGGAATTATTACGGCAACGCCTTGTTGTTAAGTTACTTTGTTCTCACGGCTAAGTGCAGTGCAATGGTTGCCATGGGTCAGGAAATTGCCCCAAGTCCCTGAGTCGAGGTTAACTTTGTAGGCAAACCAAGCTGCAGTCCTTATCGCCAGGCATCTTTGAGTGCTGTCCATTAGAACTGAAGACAATTTGGTGTTCTCTGATGTTCTGTTGACGATGTCGATTAGCCTTTCAACTTACTCTGTCCAAACGCTGTCAAGAGAACTGTAATTTGAGAATTCCCAAGCAATTATTTCGACGAGTTCTCTCAAGATGTGGTAGCGGGTGATTGTATGAGTTAGTTCCGGGTGTTCAGTTGGATACTCTGCATAACACACATAGTTGAAGTTATGTACATGATCACTGAGAACTAATGGACTATCCATCAATAAGTTGCCAATCGTGGGCTCTTCATTCGTGAGCACATAGTCCAATATGGTCGGCATTCTTTCTGTATTGAATCTAGTAGGCGTATTGACATGATGGCCCAATGACATATTAGCGAGAATATCATGCAAATCTGCTTTGAACTGTTCACTGTGTGATGCCGATACCTCCAGATCGTGTAGATTAAAGTGAGGTGACGATTGATAATGCCACAAGAAGCTGCTCCTGCGTCGTGCATGTCGGCCGAAAACCTATTCCATTGAAGTTCAGATTCCATTCTTCCCGACTAAATCAGGAGCCATATTCAGACTGCTTTTGCACGGTTAATCAGCGGTTCAGTTTACTCAACCAACCAAATTATGAAAACCAAACAGTTACTAAATTAGTCACAGATAGTCTAACTCATATAACTACCATGCATCAAGGAAAGCGCTAGACGGCCGTTTCGTCTTATTTATAAACGTCAGTAAATCGCATCCGCTGGATCCGGCAGAATCAGAACCCATGACCTAACGATTACGAGTCAGCGATTCATGCTGACAAGATACAATGTTTCTAATCGACTATGAATAGACGAGTGGATAACTGCTGAAATCAGATTGGAGACGGTTATCGCCGGCAAAGGTCAACCCATTGACGACTGATTCATAGGGGAATCAGTCCTGGTGACAAGTGTCACATTCGCAGACCTTGTCCAGTTAAGTTACTCCAGCGACAAGAATGGAATTGTTCACGGCTAGCTTAGGACGATTCACTATACTATCGGCACTTGAGTTATAATGGAAGCTAATTACTTGCCCAAAAGTGTTCAGTGGATAAGATTAGTGTGTGATCCCGAGAGTTGAAAGACATCCGCCCGATCATTTCATTTCTCATGTCTAGGTGAACCAGAAAGTATTGAAGAAGCAAACAATTTGAAGGCAAGCAGCAGCATTGGTTATAAATAAGAAGTTATAACATGCATCAAACATGGTCACTGACGATATGGACTGCTAGATAGACAAAAAATATGCAAGTCACTAAGGATCAGTTTGCACCGAACCGTAATATATGTATGGCTTTTCGAGAATAGCATCCTTAGAGATCATTGACAATATATATATTAACACGTACGAGGTGTTCATGTTGTTTTATAGATGTCACCTCACAATTAGCTCGCAGTCATGTAATCATTCACACATCCGGAAAAGAACGACACGTCATAATAGTTGTAGCGGAACACTTCCGCAGCCCTCATTCCCTGGTTCCACCAGAAATTGAGCCGCTGAATTCACTTTTACAACGATCTACGCCGCTAGATTATGGAAGACGGAAGTAGACCAACTTCGCTGTGAGAATAACTGTGATTTAGAGCGGTTTATCCTCCAATGCCGTGCAAGTTACGGATTGTGCAGGTGACGGGGTTGGCACCACGTAAGGCTGCTATGTAGGGAAAAGTATTTAGAAGTTGAAGTCAAACTTGTTCAAGGTGTCCACTCAAGGGACCAACAAACAGTGATGGTCTTGAAAGATGGTCGCCCTAGAGAGGTTCATGCATTGGCGACACTACTCATGATCGACTGCAAATGTGTGGTCAGCTTTCAAATCGCGAACTACATCTGTAAACCGACGGCTTCTACAAGCAGTTTTAGCTTCTAATTAAGGCAACAACAGTACTAGTGTATAATGTAGGATATTTGACTGATGAGTGCAATAAGTTACAGTTTAAGCGCCATAATTATAAAAACTGACCTGCAAATCATCGAAATCCACAGCCTTTGGAGAAATTTTACATCCACATTTCTATTGTCATAATCATTTTCCACCAGCTGAGAAACAATCAAATATAGTGGTCTATTACTTGGCAGTTAAAATGAAAGATGAATTTAGTTTTTCACTCAAGTTCATGATAAGTTCATGCATGTCAATGCGTCCGCTATGTACTGCGTACCAGCTCAAAATATCAGCAGCACCCTGTGCGTCTATGAACGTATACGTTTTTAGAACGTCTGTAGAATTCTCTTCTTGTTCGTCGTCCGATTCACCATTCACATCCTCAGCTGCTAAAATTGATGTTGCAGGCATGCCTCGGTTAAATTCTGTTGTGTTACAGGTTTGAAGATAAGTATCAACCATGTGGCTATCAGCCAGTTTGCATCAAAGCAATGCCTTTGAAAGAGTAGCCAAAGCAATGGAGGTTGAATGATGTACGATTCGCTCAGGTTTCTTAGGTCCAGTTTACATTGCTCTCTCGGAATCTGTTACTGCAGGACTAGGAAACCTCGCTTTACAAAAGCACTTAGAGATTGTTTGGTTCTCCAATCCCTATATGCTGCGGCCATATAGAACACGACGTTCATTAAATGTACTTGTTTCATGTGTTCAGTTCTGGACACATGTATGTGGGTTTCCATGATCGTAATAAGATACCGAAGCTGTATCTCTTAAACAATTTATTCGCCTGAATGACACCCCGATCGAAGGGGTGTAATAACGCAGTTCTGTTGGGTGACAGGAAATGTAATTTGACTTTAAGTAGCTGGGTGGGAAGTGGCATTGTGGATTTTGTGAGTAGAGTAATGTTTGTAGAAAGCGGAAGTCACGGATAAACTGCACACAATAATCTGCCCCGACAGGGAATCGAACCCCGGTCCCACAAATTTCTGGTCCGCTGCTCTACCACTGAGTTAACTAGGGCTGACGATTAGGTGCGCAAGTTAATGCATGATTTCTGCTTGGTGCGCGACGTATTTCCAATAAGCTCACAGTATCTGTCCTAGTGTTGCAGATAGGTTCAATCACTCGTCACTTCCCAATGGACCGAAGTACTTGTCCTTCTGATGTCCACAAGGTAATGGTAGATTACCATCTGCAACACAAGATCAGATACTGTGAGCTCATTGGCAATACGTCGTGCACCAAACAGAAGTCATGTATTAAATTGCGCACCTGGCCTTGGGACCTCGGTGATAAAGCATCGGACCTGTAATTCGTGGGACCGGGGTTCGATTCCCTGCCGAGGCAAATTATTGCGTGCAGTTTAATCATAAGTGCTAATTTCTACGAAAATAGTATGATGTTGCACTTTGTTTTCTGCATTTTTCTGTCGAAACTTTTAAGCCAAACCTAGAAATGTCTGCAATTATCTATGCCTTGTTATGATTCTTGGAAACTACCATAATCTTTTTTATGTTGATGTTCCTAAAAATTCGATGGTTGGCTGATTTCCCAATAATAAACGCCGGGTATCCTTCCCCAACATATTAGTGCACAGCATAACTGTGATACTCTACTTGCTTCTGTTCCCACCTGCGCATCTTTCTAATTTGACAAAATTATCTTATCCGACGTCGCTCTGAATAACAAACCAGTTTCCTTTAAATTAACGATATCATGAGCTCTGTAGTCAGAACATTTTTCGGGTAATTTTTCCGTCCATTCGGACGAAGCACACATATCTGAGTCACAGCTTTCACCTGATGGCTTGGCAAACACAAGGTTGTGTCTACCGACGAAAGCCTGCAGCCAAAATTTTGAAGCTTTAAAGTCTGGTTTTTGCAATACATTTGAGAAATAAATGCCCGTCCGTGAATCATGGGTCCGGATATTTTGATTGCTCTCGCTAAGTTTGACTTGCACACTTTCCAGCAAAGAGCGTTACCCGTGTTTCCACTATTCTTTCTGTTCAGTCTTGGTGCCTTGTTCTCAATTCACTCCATAACTTGGCTTTCCTCTTTAAAGCTAGAAGGCTTTGTGTCTTTCCTACTCCGAAGTTTACCTCCAATGTTTTCGAACTTTTCCCATCTTGAATTTGTCGAATCGCTGATATGCTTTGTTCAAACAATACTGCTTTGGGCTTTGCTGATTGGGAACTAGCCATTTTGTCCTTCGTAAAATCTTCAAAAAGAACTAGGAAAACGCACATGAATATCAGTAAGGATGTACCTAAACAGTACCCGCTCAGTGCTCACAACTGACTGGTTACACAGTAAATAAATGCACAAAGAATAGAATAGTCCTAGTACTTGCGACTTAACAAGCAAATCACAAAGCCCAGGGCGCGTGAGAAGAGAAGATTCCCACGGCTGTTTTGTTAGGTAATATGGTTATACCCGATTGCTTCACAAGACAGCACATATCGGGATACTTGCCTTAGTTAGATAGGGTAATGTATTGTTTCACTGAACCAGTCTAGTGTGAAGGCAGCGTGACCCCTGAGGTGAAAATAAACCAGTTGCACTGGTGGAGATACGCAACGTGTGTAGGCGGAAGAATTATTAGGAAAACCGCAGTCTGCATGTCACGATCATAATCAGATGTGCACACCGTCTGCTCCTTCCTCCAAGTTTCCGGATAATCCATTGTTTGTCTACTCCATGCTATGCAAAGCTCCATGTTTGGCTTGCAACTCACACCATGGTATTGAAACTTGTTCCCGATAACCTTATTTGACACCTGCTCCTACGGGCTATTGTGCTATTCATTGTTTTCCTAGCCCTGTCTATGTAGCTTCATCCAAACTCGCTTTGACGATTGTGCACTCGCATCCCGTGCTACTAGTTCCAAAGGTACACAAGCCCTTGTTAGGTTGGTCCTGCTCCTTATAAATTCTCACTCGACATGGACTTACTCTCATCCCAAACCCTGCGTGACAATTGTGCACTCCCCCGTAGTACTAACCCCAAGACACCTAGGACGTTGTTGGACTTTGATCCCATATCCGCACCGAGACGCGTCAACGTCATTCCAGTTGAAATAAATGACAACTTGTAGCTTCCTGTGCGCCGTGCCGCGGACAAATGGGATGATTTCGGACCCCTTAAGAAGAACCTTCGTGTTCCTCTCTTTGAATCTGTGCTGTGTGACCTTGCTGTACGGTAGCAAGTGCGCTGACGCTATTTCATTGTGTAACTGTACAAAGACCCGGTTGTTTCAGAACTGAACGGGCACTGTTGAGGTATGTGAATATGTATTTCAGTGTTAGCTTGTTTAATAGTACCGTAGTTAACTTCTCGGCTTCCTTTCTTGGCTGGACCCGAGAGCTTGTACGAGCCATTCCAGTCCCAAGAGAATCTGTCGCTCACAACGTGAACTGGTCAATTACACCGGCGAGGGTATTAACAAGCCTATGGGGAAACGAAGACCGTTTCACAGAATGAGTGAACCTGGGCGGTATTGAATAAGTTCAGGGCAAATAACGTGGTTTCTGGGGCAATTATGACACATTGAAATGAAATCTACTCTGTGTACGCGATACGGTGCCAGGTTCTCATGACACTACTCGAAATCTTTGTCCGTCGCGCTATTGGTGGTCGCCTTGAGCACGTGTTAGAACACCTGGGGACCACAAAAGCGTGGTCGCGGTTACGGTATACTGGTGGACGAAATAGACTGGTGAAGTCCAATTAGCAAATATATCATGCTCTTTGGGTATATGTTTGAGTGGTCGCCATGGGCACGTGGTCGTTATAGCCAGTTGGTCGCCGTGGTCACGTGGTCGACATAGACAGTTGGTCGCTATGGTAGGTTGGACTGTTTAAGGGTGAATTTTTGATTTTATCCTCCGCTGAAGGTTTTGACGCTGTTAACCTGCATGACAGGGAAGGGTGAGCCGCAATAAGCCTCAATCGCCATATAATTCATGTCAATCTATCGGGACATGAGCAGCTGACATGGAGACGTTTTGAAGGCGGTTCCTGATAGAACTGTAGGGCGCACACTACTGACGAGTTCCAACAAGAAAACGACGGTCTAGCATATATTTGTCGAAAGTGTGAATTATTGTCTGACTACAAGGTAGCCGTGAAGATTCCTGTATACATATGAAATACCAATCTACACAGCTGAATTCTTACGCGCTTTTGTTGCAGAGAGATAGAGCAGGATTTGCGGAGTGATATACATTGACGGAATCGCAGGTAAAGATATGGTTTCAGATTCGACTTGTGAAAACCAAGCGTTTACACGAGGTGGACTTAAACACATTACAAATACCGCATGGAGAAAACGCAGATATTTTCATGGGAACCCAAAGAGTTAGATGCCAGAGGAACCCACTGCCAAGGCAACCAGTAGGGTCTGTAAGTCCACAAAAGTTGGCGTGTTCGGTTGTCCCATTCTTGTCGGTCAGCGGCATCGAACGTTGGGTTGAAACATTAAGTGGTTTATAGACAAATGATAGCGGGAAATAAACGTGCCCATCCATCTTCTAGCAACATACCAAATAAGAATCCTTCGACCCTTGCAGAGCGTTCTAAGTACCTGCTGCGTTACAGCGCGTCGCCTTGGAACTCAGAGACATTTGCGACAGATTTAGAAAACAACGTCAATCCCATTTATTCACGTGCAACAAAAACACACCACCTCCTATTTCGTCACAGACAGATGTGGACCAAACTCCTCACTTTCAGGCTAACTACCATCTGAAGTTTATCCCGGTCTGACCTCACAGAACCTGAGAATATTTCTCGCAGTAATGGACAAACTTCTATCCACAATGTGCTCCAATCGATGGTCAACCTATACAGATGAGCAGCCCTCTGTGAACAACGAACGAAATTCTTCATTTGCTTGAGCTTTTTCTATTTGCTTACTGCTGTTTGATGATTAGCTACTCGGTTTAAATAATACTTCAGGGAACTTACAGGCTGTTCACATCATACATTAGGCCTATTGCAGGAAAGTTCAGTGCCCAAAACTTGTAACTATTTTCCCCATTCCTATAAACCAGTCGCTTCATGTTTGAGGTGGATGCAACTTAAAGTTTCGTCCTCAGTGTACCATTTCCAACCTTATCTGTTAGTGGAAGAATTTTCTTGCTTGGTAGCTGCAAATTCCACTTCATTAGACTTACACATCCTTGTGATGCACCAGGGAAGACTGCTGTGATATGAACGTAGACAATCTAAGTAGGCAAGCAGATGCGATACAGAGTTCCATCAGAAGTCCTAGTGCCTCGAACAACTGCAATCTGCGTGATATACCTGAACCTATTTGTATGCTAATTTGCGATTTTCAACAGGGTGTGAACCACACCAGACTAATTTGCACTGTGCTCTGATTGTGCTTTGCTGCACAAGGTGTAACGTATGCGACGAAGCTGTTCACACACGAACGAATTACATTCACATCAGTCAGACTTGCTTGAAATCTGAACGCTAAATCTTGCACGGAGTCGTCGGACTCAAATGGAATTGGTGTGTGTGTGTGTGTGCGTGTGTGTGTAGGCACACAGCCAATTCAGTAGTGTAGTAGATTAAAATAAACTAGACTTCCCTTGATTACTAAAAAGCGATAGAGAAGTGCCTGAGTAGTTCAAGTACACGGGTTTGTTATGAAATGTGTGAAAAGCGTGGTAACTTTGTAAATATTCAGGTGCGTTATTTCAACCAAGCTCACTAGCAGACGGTAGCAACTGAATAACTACACACCACATCGCAGGCCTTAACAGATAATTCATAGGAGAACATAAGGAATTCCTGAGCTAGTACTTGACTTTATGTTACTGTTAAGTAGCCAGTGGGTGCTGGGATGAACAACGAAACAATGGTACATTGCCGGCAAAAATGCAGATGCTCAGCAAGTCCCGTAGGATGACCATTAAGACAACCACAACCTGGTGAATAGAAAACCGTAGTAAAATGAAAATCGTCTTCGTTGACTCACCGCAGTGTTAACATAGAGGCATGTAGAAAGGGCCAACCTCAGTCGTGTAGGTTAATTCTGGTTGTGCAACTTTTGTCGCATTATATCGTCTGTCAAGACACAGGTTATATCTCGTAATGTAGGTGGGTTAGGGCAACGTCAAGCTGCTTTCTTAAATACAGGTAAACTGCGGGCGGAAACAAGCTACCTTTTTTTGGGGGGAGGGGGACGTTCCATGGCTAGCACACACGAAGAGATTAAAAGCTCCGTCGACATTCTATTCGACTGTATTGCGTGGCTAACTTGAACTGATGGCTCCTCAACTTCGTGTTGTGACTCAGTTGTATTAGATGGCGGCAGACATGGTTGGAGTTCCTCAGAAACTGGTAAGCCAAAATAAGGTTGCTAAGTAGGCGCCGATACCCGTCGGTGTATAATTTTAGGGTCCTTAGTCTAGGTTGATAAGGAAGATTGAATAACCCTTGGACCTGCTTTGTGGCTCGTCGTTATGGAGCCTCGAGCGCTACAAGGTTTTCTTTGCAGAAGGCTGCCACACCTGGATTGCATATTTCACATGAGTTTGGACGTAGGTGTTAAGCAACCTGCAAAAGTCAGTGGGACCCAACTGCCCGAATGCCTTCTACAGCAGGCGAAGGTTTTGGTTCCTGGTCTTTGACGCGTTCTCAGATTGTCCTGACCAGCTCAGAGCAGCGTGAACTAGTAACCCAAGGTCGCGCTCCTGGGTGACTGGTTGCAGGACATGACTAAAAAGCTTGTATATGATGTTCGGCTGGTGTCTAATGTGAACCAGTACCTTACACTTCCCTGAATTGAAATGGACCATATTGTGAAGTGACCACGTATACGGTCTGTCCAGGTCTAGCTAAAATACATGGTGGTGTGCTGCGTCGGCGATCGTTCGCCGTAGTTAAATATCGTCAGCGAACAGCAAAAAAGCTGAAGCAATCAAACACTTAAGCTTGTTAATGAACACGAGAAACGGATGCGGCCCCAGAACTGTTCCTTGTAGAACACCACATTCAAAATAAATCGGATCGGAGAGTAAAACATATTACCGCTAAACATGTAACGCACTGTTCGGAAACAGGTACTCCCAGCAAGCAGAATACATCTAAACAGCAGGAGGAAGGTACAAGATTCATGAAAATTCGTGTTGCTAGACGGGGGCGTGTGTCACTTGACTGGCTGGTTGTGGGAGTGGTAACCAATCCGTGCATAGCTGAACTAAGCGGATCGAAGTCATTCGCGTACGTGACATCCCCACATCTCTTGAAATGTTTATATTGCTGGCACCAAACGATCAACGGATTAATGCGTACGCTGAGATCTACGAAGTGATGGTGCATCGGATGATTGTACAAAATCCTGGGGGGTTGCTTCCGTTTCCGGCTGAACCGAAGCTGATTCACCCAGATGTCCGTCTGCCGTTATCCCAACACAACGTGAGCGTAGGTAGTCTGAGTGTCGCCGTATTATCCGACCATTTAAATTGCTTGGGTATCAGTCAACTTTAAGTGCAGTTGCGGGTTGCCAGCAGCGCTCTTGAGAAATTCGTGTGTATACGGGAGCACCTGGCTGCCAACTAGAGTCGAGCTCATCTAGCGATGCCTTGTCTTGTTTCCTCTCCATTCGTGTTCTATGATTTTTAAACAGAAGATCCAGTCTGGGAGGGATTGTTTGGCCAAACATCATCTCCGCGGGTGATTTACCAGTGGCTTCCGAGGGCGTTATCCTGTAAGCAAACAACAAGCAATCTAACCTCGTCTGAACAAATCCTGGTGCTTGTTTCAAGAGACCTCTTTTAATTGTCTGCACCGCCCTTTCCACTGGCCCATTAGAAGCAGGATGATATGTAGCTGTACGGACATGCTGGAAACCATTTCTATTCATGAAGATTTCAAATTCTTTGCCAGTGAAACATGGCCCATTGTCTGTGCAGGGTGTCTCTGGTATCCCATATATGGCAAACGATAATCGCATTTCTGAAATAGTTGTCTCTGTAGTAGTGTGGGAAGCGGGAGAAACATCTAACCATTTCAAATGAGCGTCAAACGGAAGCAGGAAAATACATCATTAATGGGTCCAAACTAGTCCGCATGAATGCCATGAATTTTCAGCTCAACGTCAATAGTATACCACACCGGGAGGTTTATTTGACTGATACTGCTGCCACAAACCACATGTTTTTGATAATTCTCTATCTCTTAATCTAGGCCAGGCAACCGGCAATAACCGCCCGCCAAGCATTTCATTCGGTTTTCGTCTGGATGTGCGTTGTGGAGTTCGTTTAGGATGAACGGCTGTGCCTTTAGCGCTGGAATCAGGCTGGATCCCTAAAACAAGCGTCCGTCATGAAGGTACAATGCAATTTCCCGTTGTTTGTAAGGCTTAAGGTCGAATGGAACTGTGGTAGTCTAGCCGGGTTTGGAAATCGTACTATAAAAGATAGCGTTGGGTCACGATCGGTCCACTGACCTATGGTACCACCAGTGAATGGAGTGGTGTGATGGTGTTGCGTTAGATGTATTAGATCTACTGGTTCCTCCAGTATTTCGTCTGGGGTCACAAATGGTAACCTGCTTAATGCATCCGCTGTATGAATATAGAAGAAGAATTCGATATTTATATGCACTTAATATT
>CALYDF020003727.1:0-27178 GCA_944474145.2 Dicrocoelium dendriticum
GACGATTGCCGAGTCGGGCCATAAGCACGTGAAGGAATGCGTTGTCCGGTTGTCCAGTTGTGTCCGTGGTGTATCTTGATGCGACAAAGTAAATCCGTGGTGTGGACGTGAGACTGTGCCTTTTCCATCGCCTATGTTTGTCTCGTGCTTGACGTGCCGGCATGGGAAACGGATGAATGTCTTGTTCTTTTGACGTTGGGGAAGTTGCAAGGTGGTATAGATCAAGTGTTGTGTGAAATAGGTTTTGCTGTGTGTTAGGTTAAATGTAAGTACAATTCCGAAAGGATGAATGTTTTGAGTGGTAAACGGACCTGACAGCTTGAAGTAGTTGATGGTGGAGCAGTAATCGATATAATTTACCTTGATTTCTCAACCATTCGATGGCTTAGACCATTGAAGTCACCTTCACAAATTTGGAAATACAGCATTGGCGACCAAATGCTGGGTTGAATAAAACGCTTCTGCACGTACCTCGGCTGGGTGGAGAGTCCGGCAATCTCTGTCCAATCTAACTGACGTGAAGTGCCGTGTACCACAAGATTCCTTGCTAAGGCCTCGCGTATCCTCGGCTTTCAAAATGACTTCTTGAACTTTAATGTATACGTGTTCTAATCGCTCATTTGTGCACTGCTTTTCCCTGTTTCTCATCTACAATTTGTCACCCATACGTGTGCTTACACTTATTCGATCCATCTTCTTCAAAGACATCTAGTGCAATTGACCATTCAAAACCAGCTGGTGAAGGTCACGTCATGTCTCCAACACTGCGGCTTTCGCACCGTTCCTGCAGAACAGCAACCGAATAACTTTCCGAATCACGTGCCAAAAGGCAACATTTGTGATCCCAAACGAAAGGTAACCTTGCGTTTTATAAGACGGGAAGTCAACCATATACATTTATTATAATTTAGAGAAGGCCTACGAGAACGGATTGGGATATGTCCAATCGAACGGATTAGCGCTGACCCGATGGTGTTAGCGTAGCCCGAAGTACGCGCCGAAGAGACGCAAATTCAGCGAGCTTGAGAAAGATCCTAGTCGCATGTATTCGACTAGACGTTGAGCCCTCGGAACGGACACACAGGAGAGGGGTAACTGTAGACGCGCGCTAGTGGCTTAGACGCGAACGCTGCTCGGTTATCGACGCACACAAAAGCACGTGACCCGACGGACTCCCAACTAAGGCGAATATGAAGCAAGACAGGTGGTCCTCTGAAGGTTCTTTTGCTACTTACATAGGGCGAATCACAGCCAATGAAAGAGGTTATTAAATTAGGGAAAATTCCTACCAAGATAAGGTGGTAGTTTGCAAAAGATCATTGCCAAAATGTGCGCAGTTGGGTCTCGTCTCGGAGTGGCTGAACGCTGCTGCGTTGTGGAAAGTAATTGCGCTCCGTTTTCCACAGCCATTGTGGCGGTGTTTCCGGCATGATTTTGCGGGGATATCTGACGGGCCAGTAACAATAGTATCCAATTAGTTTCCGTTTCGCCCAGTCAATTATTATACTGAGTGAAAGATTTAGCCACACAAAACTCCACCACGGCACTGAACATGACAAGTATGAACACGCTAACAATTCAGCGCACACACGATCGCAACGAACCATTATCGCTCGGGCGTTGATTGGAAAGGCATCGATCGACCGCATTGAATGTATTGACAAATAAAATGCCTATGTTGCCACATCCAGTTTGACAGACGCATGTGGCTTCACTGCCTTTTGAATTTACTCCCTGCGACGTAAACACAGCCGGGGGCAAAACATAAGACTGATGCGTGCCAGACCGAAATGTATTAGGAACAGAACACAGTTAATTTTATTGGTCACATTGCATCATATCTTGCTTTACCTTTCTGTGCAGACTCGCGTCAATTGTGTAGGAAAATGCAAACAACTAGTGGTCTGCACTGGCCAGCTTTAGTCGCAATCAGTCACTCACGTCCGTCGATTAGCAACCAGTGTCACGATGCCATACTGATGTCATCCTCATCAAGCGTGACATATTTTGTACTACCGGTGGTCGGGTAGCATCCAGTGCATGATAATCGACTTGTTGCATGACATATCCGCGTGATTTGCCGCGGGACCACTTCATGTTTTGAAACCCAGTCACATACTTTCCTTATGGTTGCCTATCATTTTATGCCGGATAATCGTGCGAAATTGAATTCACTGATCAAGGACCTATGGAAATTGCATTCTAACCGTTTTCCAGGAAAGCAATAAACCGTACCCAATTAAGAAACATGGCGTATTGCACTAAAAAGTTAGCATATGAAAGGATCAGCAGAATGTCTTCATTTCTGTTAGCAGGCTTCTGAACCCGCTCTCTCCTTGCGTGGATACGTACAGGCCTCATCAGTGAAACTCTCATTGGTCATGGGTCATTAATCAAAGAG
The DNA here is from genome assembly GCA_944474145.2 of Dicrocoelium dendriticum. Taxonomy (NCBI): domain Eukaryota; kingdom Metazoa; phylum Platyhelminthes; class Trematoda; order Plagiorchiida; family Dicrocoeliidae; genus Dicrocoelium; species Dicrocoelium dendriticum. The sequence goes on from CALYDF020003727.1 coordinate 2,402, forward strand.
ACACAATGATCGCAGGTACAGGGCAAGCTGCTTGCTTCTAAGGGGAAAGGGAGTATATTCCGGATTTGCTCCTGAGCAGGTTGACACATTGGTGTTAACGGAAGGCGGACAGGAATGTGTGTGTTATTGCTAGAAGTCACCAAATGTGCACCAGACTGTAGCCGGTCAAACAAAGATGAGGTTATTGAACGTTCACACACCATACAACTTTAACATATATATTTGGCAGAAAAAGTCACCATTGGTTCGCATTCTGACACGGCCGGCTCCTGTGCCAAATTTCCTAAGGTTGTCTGGGCAGCCCGTTAACTACCGGAAACCAAATACGCTCTCGCTTCAAGGGGTAGAGTAAAAGTGGCATGTTGGGGATCCAGCTCACTATCGTCTCTGGTCGAAAACTTAACCGCACAATACTACTACTGCAACCACTAATAAAACCAATTATAATTTCGTGCAGCATGCCCATTTGGTTGTCAAATTCGAGAAGACACGTTAGTATAACGCTAAGCGCCAGCAATCATTTTCAATTTCTTCTTATCCGGCTTAGTACAGAAGTATACTTATGAACAAGCAGGTTTACGGAACAGTATTGTGACACACCATGGATTAAATGAAATTGAAACTTACATATTTGAAAGTAGGAGAGGCCATCTTTTTATATTACTTAAAAGTAGCAAGATTTAGTAGTATTTTTGATAAGGCTTTCATCCCAATACTTCACAATTTACATAGCAGAGCAGTCCGGAGAAGTGTCAGACGCGTTTCGCCCTATTAGGGCTCATCAGTGTTTTGCATTCCCTTGGTCCTCTAATTAGGATCGAACACATAACCGCTAGAAGCAGATGCCAACTAGCAAGCAGCTTAAGCCACTGAGCCATGTGGGACGTTGGCTGGGCTACATAATTTTGCAAACTAACTGGGATATAGCACCAATTTATTGGGGCTCCTCAGGCCGAAACGCGTCTGGCGCTTTTCTGGACTAGGCTCCGCTATGTAACTGTTGAACTATTGGGTTGAAAGCCTTATCAGGAATACAAATAGATCCTACTAATCGTAAATAATGTAAAATAAAATTTACCTTTCCTAATTCCCAATGCTATGAATATAGCGTCTAGTGAGAGGACGCCATCACATCAAAGGCTAACCACTGTCAGTGACAGGGGTAGATAGGTGGTGGCATATCCCAGTTAGTTTGCAAATTATGTAGCCCAGCCAACGTCCCCCATGGCTCAGCGTCTTGAGCTGATGGCTAGTTGGCATCTGCCTCTAGTTGCCATGGGTACGATCATCCTTAGAGGACCGAGGGAATGCGCGCCAATGACGAGCCCCAATAGGGCGAATGCCTAATGGAGCTTTTCCGGACAATGCTCTGCTATGTAACTTGTGAACTATTGGGATGAATGCCTTAACATAAATAAACTTCAACAGTTCTCGTAAAAAGCGTCAGATGATCAGAGGATTGGAGCCACGTGAGATTGATAGGCAGCAGCAAATTCACCTTGTGGGTTTGATGGCCATGGAAGTTGAAAATGCTTGAAAATCCTTTGGAAGTGGAGATTGAACTTTATCAGTCTTATGCTTACTGCTTCAGAAGTAGCAATCAGTCGTGCTGTTAACTGACGGGACTAGTACGACGGTACCTTATACAGAATTTCGAAGGCATTATTTCTTCCGTGTTGTGCCAAATGGCAAACTGATGGCTTGTGATTGTAATTTGCTTAAATCGGTCTCTGCGATTGGTGTGCGGATTCGGTAGGTGCTCGTTAATTCGATTGCACAAGTGTCCGCTCGTGCGTCCAAAATACCAAAATTTGGGTTCTGTCCTGTGATCAGTATTTTCAATCATTTTTGCATCGTGCCTCAAATTAATCAGTCGCTGACATTCGGCTGTAATTTCTTGCAGCGCCAACTGTGGTTCTTGTTCGAGCTTGTTGAGAATTCGTGTTCGAATATCGGCAACAGCGTGGGACTGAAGACTGCACACGAAAATAAGACTCTTGAATTGGTCAGGTGTCACCATACCTCAGTTTGAATCGTTCACATTCGCGATTTACTATCGCGGCATGTGTGACAAAATCAATGGCATCGCGCTTAACTAACGTCAAACAATTGTAACGAACACTGAAGAGAGAGGCCTGTTCACCGAATATCTGCATCAGCGTTTTCACCATCTCATCTAAGCTGAAATCTCTTGCATTCTTCGGCAACACGAAATTTGTGTAACGTTCATGCTCGACTGCGCCAAGTTTCATCAACTACAAACGAACTTTCCAGGCAACATCTTGGGCTGCATGTTATACTCGAAAAAGGTCTTCATACTTTACGAACCAGGATTAAAATGTCAATCCGCTCAATCCATCGAAAACAAATTCTGTGGTTGAAGCCGCAAGGGCGTCCACAGATGGCCGTGCGGTTGTCGACGTGGATTCGCTCTGGATGTTCAGCTCCTGAGATAGCAACTCGAGTAACTATCGTTGAATTTTTTCAAACTGCACTTGTAGCTGCTGAAGTAGCATCCGCATTTGCTCGAACGACATCGAACTGAATACCGGAACTTCCGTTGCCAGAAACGTCTGTTGTGTCGCTGCTGACACCTTCACCCCACGACCGCAAGATGAAGTGCAAAGATGAGCAAGAAAGAGATTTGTATACATAAAATAACAGTTTCTTATATAGTTTTGAAAGCAAGAGAAAGGGAAGCTACTAAGTTACACTTGAGCCAAACAACAAAAGGAAAAACGTCAAATGCAACGGGCGAATGAGCAACGTGTACTCAAGAGCGAACCGCATATGTGCTTAAAAATAGCATCGTTGGACTACAAGCTTAAAGCGAGCATCCATTTCAAAGACGGGCACTGGCCAATCAGAATAGCAGAATGAAGCGTTTAAACAAATGTCACGAAACAAACGAGAATTAGAAAGGCAGACCCAAAAATTAGAAACTGGTACAATAATTGTGTGACAACATAATATCCTTTTGACATAACAAAGTAGAACAGTGATGAGAAGAAAAAACCAATGGAATGTGTTCTTGCAAACGGCACTGCTGAAAGGGACATGACGATGAGCGTCCATCAACAATGACGTGGGTGTACCAATCCGGCTAACCCAGGAGAGCGTTTAAAAACAGTCAAGAAGAAGAAAATAGGAGGAGTAAAGCCTAGATATTAACCTCGTTCACTATAAATGAATGTCTAATGTATGGTCTTCTAATAGGTTTGCACTGTTTAAACATTCAAAGATGTCCTCTAATACACCATGCAGAAATTGACTTCTGTTGTTAATGGCCGTGTTCAGAGGTTAAGTATTCCGCACTCCCATGTTAAAATCTGCTTTAGTTTCCAGAGTAGCATTCCCATTGCTACTCGATCTAACAGTGTGTATGATCGAATTTTAATCTGAAATTGGACGCTGAAGCGCATCTGAGCAAAAGCTGCATCTGCTAACAGATTGGGATGTCCATGATTATCTTATGTTAGCCAATGAATGAGCAAAGAAAATCTACGTTATTTAGTGGCGCAACGTTGTTAAACAGCGCATCAATATCCAGAGAGCTCATGCGATTCCCAAAATGATTAAGGTTTGGACACTTTCGACAACCTGGAAGCTGTTGCTCAGATGGTGATCGATTATCTTCTTTCTAACAGGATTCTGCATGGATGCTAGCCAATTTGCGATGTTGTGATATGGCGAGTTTCTCATATCTAGTATTTAACTCAAAGGTGTATTCGGTTTTTGTATTATTGGGAGGTCATATATTCTTGAAATAAGGGACCAAATGGGTCTGAGCTTTTCATACTACCCTTTGGTCATAGGGACTTCAAGCATCATTGGCTTCCAGAATTTGGTCAGTTGTGTTTCCGTGTATGTTGTTTTATCCTTCTCTTGCTCATACTTTATAAATCTGGAGGTGTGTACGAGAATCAGTCTCATCTTTTGCACCTAATCCTGGCGATCCATGATCACGCTTCCTGATCCCTTGCCTGGTCTGCTGATGATAATATCCTCATTCCATTCAAGTTCCCTCACGGCTTCTATATGTGCCTTTATCAGCAATCTGGATTGTATAATTGGAAATCTTTGATACTGAAACGAGATGTTGACCAGGGCTGACTTAAACCTTGTGAGATCTGTATTTGAGTTAGCTACTAAGTCCCTCTTTTGACTGTAGTAGTGTTCACACCGGGTTTCTTTTTCTAGACGTTGACCTTCTCTTCGGTGATAGCAGAATTTAGGACCTAGTGAAAGTGCTTTCCTTTGTAGTGTGTTCGATTTTACACTTGATAAGAAGTGTACGTAACGTTCAGGATTTAATGGTAACTTTGCCGGGCATTTCATATGGTTCAGTATTTTCTACAAGGAAGATCGTTTCTTGTATACACGTTTAGACGTCACGCCTGGTACATAGCTGAGGAAGCAAGTTTTTTCATCATCAAAAAGTACATCAAATGCTTACTGTGGTTGTGCGATATGTCTTTCGGTTTCCGGTAGCTTAGCTTTAGACGATTCTATGATATTCAGCATGTGAGGTTTTAAGGTGCTATTTGTTTGGTAAATACGGTGTCGATGTTATGCTTTCCAGAATGCTTCAGCATAATCGTTCATTTTATTATAACGACGATAAACCTCGATGTATGTCTCCGTTTCGGCAAATACCACGCAATAATTAATATACTGAGTAAGTTCTTTAAGCGTTTGGGTAAGTTCGGAAGGTTTAATAATATTAACAGCATGGATGTGTACAATTCTTTTTAATTGATAAGCTGTAAATATCCTTGTCTTAGATCACGTACGTAAAAGTAGGAGCATTATAATTCTGTCTTCTCATATTTGTCCGTATTTCTAACATAGGTTCATGTCTTATGCGATGATAGGAGGTGCTTTTGCAGTTTGAGCATGTTGTAAACACTGAGTGCTAATTGCATTGCGTAAAATCGTGGTATTACACTCATTAGACGTTATCAGTGCCTCCAGTGAATGGATCGTCAAGTGACCTTCCCCACGGAAAAACGACATAGTGTTCAGTAGAGGTAGCTACCAAACTTAATCCAATATGATCGCACAGTGTCACATGATCTGCTTGTGAATGGCAACCGATTCCACAGAGAAGCATATTTTGTGCGAAAGCAATTAGAACGCAAATTTGTCCTGCATCGTGGTATAATCAAGTTAAAGTCCTTGTTACGTAGGTCTCACGTTGAATTGCGCTCAATGTCAGAAAGTCGATTGATTACAATATGTATTTCCATGAAACAGTTTGCACAGCTGTCTCAAGTTATGTTTTAGTCTTGGCAAACAAGGCGGCTCAATTTGGAATTGCTGGCATCGCTCCCGATAGTACTTGAGAGAAATTTTCCTAATTGATGGTTACTAAATGACGATTGAAGGCTTGCTATTGTTGTTCTTCCTGAATTTCTCATATTGCCACAGATGTGCTGCAATACCCCAGGATGGGACCAGTGAGAAATTTAAATAATTCTACTCTGGTTGTGGTTGTGTGCATCTTATGAGATATGTGAGCCACGGTTTGTCTGCCTCGCGCTACCTCATGCTCAGTCTGTTCAGAAAAGCCGAAGGTGCAATAACATGTGATTCAGAGATTACGGGTAGACCATTGTACACAGATGCGTTCGCAGTTAATTGTTATAGATACTTCGGGTATCAAACAGCCGCGACACTTGATACTTGACTTTTGTACCGAGAACATCATCATCCACTTGTGGCACCACATCTCATGAGAGTGAAAGTCTGCTTGAATGAGTAGTAATACATTCTGCAGCTCAACATGTCGGAACTTGTAGACAATTTTTTATGTTCTCGACAAATAAATCGGCATACCATGTGTGATAACCAAACTGGCTTTCTTTATATAAAGAAGGGGGATTAATGGACCAAGCACACTTCAGTGCATAACTCTGAAGGTAATTGAAGAGAGGATGAGAGATGGTCATCTAAACTGAACATTTGGGAGCGACTGTTCAGGAGGTATGATGACAGCCAACCCAATAATGTGTTCTGAAATTCCAAGGAAGCTAGCTTAATCACTAACCATTTGTGAGGCACGCGATCGAATGCCTTCTGTATGTCCAAGAAAAGGATTCATATTACCTACTTGGAGTCAATGGAGTTTAGTATGCAGTTTAGGTTATGCAGCATCCAGTCTGTGAACCATCACTTGTCAAGGAATCCGTGATAATACTGCAATTAATCGGAACGCCTGTAGCTCGGGTATGAAGTTAGTGTTGGCTAAGTAGTTTTGGTTTCACCATGGAAGTAGAGGTGGACAACGAACTACCCAATTTGGTCGAGCTGGTTACCCAAAGAGTGGAAGGCGAATTACAAACAGCTGGTTACAGGAAGACCGCACACACCGACCAAATGTTTAAGTTCAACGGCAATCACCCTTAATGTTAATAATGAGATGTATACTACCCTAGTTTAGTAGGAGATGAAATGAAAGGAAGAGGAACACCTCCTTAGTTCTTTCATTTAAAACGGCTACCCACGCAGTTTCATCCGAAGACCCCGAAACCGAGGGGCATAACTACCGCACCTGCAACAACAACGTAGCAATGTATCGTATTGCATTACATCAAAAACGTATCGGAAAAACAGTCTTCTTAAACAGAGCAACCTAATGGTAGCTCACATACCAACCGCAACTTTGAAGAAATCTTGTCTAGATGTAAAGGAAAACTTAAGGCACAAAACTATACCATGTGAGAACGGAGATTAAGACAATGTGAGTCAAACAGGGAGTAAATTATTTACCAGAATACAAGAGCACAAGAGTGCATGTCAATATCTTTATGCATCATCACAGATTTTAGCGCATCTCGATGAAAAAGGACAAAATGTTAACTGGGACAACACGGAAATTCTGGCGCACGGAAGAACAATAAAAGCAAGGGGATTCCTCGAAGCATGGTTCTGGACAGAGAATTCAGTCAAATTCAGCAGTGACCTTGATCCAGTTTACCCAAATCTGAGAAAACATGAAACTGGGCGGCCGGAAATCGAAAAACAGTGGTCACAGAAGATGGATTGACGAGGCCAAATTTAGAAGCTGCGTCCTGACGAAATATTCTGGGAGGTTTTCCTCTATCCAGAAGTGCACTGGAGAAGACGCTAAGCAAACTAGTGAAATGTTTGCAATTAAAGTACTCAGCTCGGAGAACCGTGGTCGGACTTATAGATACTGGCATACAAATTTACTTAGTTCTCGAAAAACCCGGCGATTGTTGGAGTGATGTGGATTATCCTGTAAGTAACAATATACTGCTTTGCGCAGCACTTGTAGCCGGAGAAGAAAAATAAACTGTTTCATTGATCTTCAAACCGCTTCGGTCCCTTGTCAAAGGCAAATATCTTCAAAGGGAGCATTGAAATTCAACATCATCATAGTTTTATGAAATCATCATTTTGAAAGCAGGACGATTGTATAAAATCAATTACTAGGTAGGTAGTCCGGAGAGAAACATAGCGCGCAATCAAGCTCTGGCCTTCTGATTGAGCGGACATTGGGTTGATACAGTTCGCACCTAAATACTACATTTTGCTAGAGAGAAAAAAGAATTTTGGCTTACTGAACGTGGCGGTAGTTGTATTCCACGGCTATGCTGGTATAATTAGAGAGAAAGCAGGCGTCGCAATCAGAAGATAGGATTATTTGACTGAAGGGTTTCCAATTAACACTGTGGATGGCGTAGTACGAACAAGGTACTGAACTGGTGGCCATTTTAATCGAGTAAGTGAAGCTCATTAAGTTGTGGTTGCTACCAAGGAGGTGCTCTAATTAGTCTATCTGTGCGCCGGCCACATGCAATGTAAATGTAAGGTAGTATGCGTTCGCAAACCTAGTTGGTAAAGTAAACAAACGTATCCAAACACAAACTCCGACGGAAAAAATAAGGACTGTGTGTATAGTCGGGGATGCCTAGGGAGACCAGTGCACTGACAGTATGTTGTATTTACCTGAACTAATCTCCGATGGAAAATTGAACTCTGAAGTAAAACGGACAGCATTAATTTTTTAATGCATTCGAAGTGTTGTGCAAACATGTAACTAAATGACAAAAAGATGACCCAAAGAATACGAAACCGAGAGATTCAGAGACATTTGCCAGTGTGCCATAAAGCCAACGCAATAGCAAAGGGCATTCTGGCGGATTCAAGGCTAGCAGTCACTTAATGGAATACAAATATCAACCGATGAATCAGTCACAGGTACTCCAGGCCGGTGATACACAGCAGCCTGGAATCAACAAACAGCTCTCAAAATGGGACCATTCAAACAAGTATAAGTGCAGATGGAATCCCTCTATAACTTACAGTGACTAGACTACTTGTCTCAATTATTCATGAATCACATCATCCAACAACGAAAAACATGAAGCTGCTACAAAACGGCAGTATTTCTAACTGCCACAGCTTCGCCGAAGCAAGAACGCCAGAGTCGCTGAATAGTGTCGTCGCACGAAGTTCTCTCGGAAAACTCAATTAAATCCTAAAAACAGGCAAACCGTGTTTTCCTATTCACCACTTGTTTCTATTCGTCTACATGGGGATCCGCGCACGCTAATTCATATAAAGACCACTCGTACAAGCAGCAACAGAAGCAGGTAAGTGACACGCATTGACATTCATTGCTGGTGACATGGTAGCTATGCCGAAACATGTTGTCATCAGAAAACAGCAAGCTCCTGAGTCCCTGTTGAACGATGAAAATGGCTCCATAACGCATGCATACAATGCGCTTAGGGTGCTTGTTGGAGGTTCACACCCGGGCCGTATACTCAACTCGTATTTAAAGGCTTATAAGCCCGATGGAAGTGGGGCCTAAAAATCTATCAAACCTAGTGTGCGCGTTGTCGAACGTGAGATCAGGCTGCTGAAATTGCACAAGGCCGCAGGGGCAGATAGAATTCCCCCAGCCCTCTTCAAATTCGGAAGACCTGCTCTAGTAGATGATCTACACGAGTTGCTAGTAAAGCTTTGGGAGCAGGAAACAGTCCCGACAGACTGGAATTGCTCCGTCATTGTCCCAATTTTCAAGGGAGGCTCCCGTTTGGAATGCAGCAATCACAGAGGGATCAGTCTGATTTCTATTGCCTCTAAATGGCTTGCCTCTATCATTCTGCACAGACTGACTGGCACTCGTGAAAGCCAGATTCGTGAAGAGCAAGCCGGATTTCGTCGAGGTCTGGGCTGCATCGACCACATCTTCACATTGCGTCAAGTGTTGGAGAACCGCTATGTTTATTGGCGACCCGCCATTGTCGTGTTTCTTGACATAAAAGGTGCCTTCGACTCAGTCGATCGATGTGCCCTTTGGGATTGTCTGCTGAGGAAAGGTGTGCCTGATAAATATGTAAACATTATCAAAGCACTGTACGCACATAGTTCGGGCAGGGTGAGGGTTTATGGCAAACTCTCGCCACTCTTCAGTATCACCAGCGGTATGAGACAAGGATGCCCGCTGTCGCCTTTCCTCTTCAACTTCGCTATTGATGAAGTCATGGAAACAGTGTTCGCTGGACACGACCTAGAAGGTGTGGAGCTACTTCCTGGTGAGCGACTTCTTGACCTGGAGTATGCGGACGATATTGCCCTAATCTGTGACAGCCCCCAAACATGCCAAAGAGCACTGGACGGATTAGCACTGGCTGTCAATCGTTTTGGGCTATGCTATGCTCCATCGAAATGCAAAGTACTTCTCCAAGATTGGTAGGGACCCAACGCTGCGCTAACGCTTGGTGGTGATCTGCTAGAAGTCGTTCAGGACTTCAAGTACCTGGGCAGCTATATTAGCACCCGTGGGATTGGAGATGAGGTTACGTGCCGCATTGCAAAAGCTCGAAGTGCTTTTGCTAATCTCCGCCACCTGTGGCACAGACGCGACATTACTCTCGCCCTCAAGGGCAGAGTTTACAACGCAGCCGTCCGTTCAACTCTCTTATATGGCTGTGAAACCTGGCCCATCAGGTCGACAGACATGAAGAGGCTCGTCACATTCGATCATCGTTGCTTTCGCAGCTTAGCTCATGTCTCGTGGGAACACCGCGTGAGCAATGAGCGTGTTCGACGTCGCGTATTTGGTGCAGGAAGAGCGAGTGAACCGCTCAGCACCATTATATCATGCACTAGGCTCCGATGACTGGGCCACGTGTTGCGCATGCCAGCACACCGACTCCCACGACGTACATTGTTTGCGCGTTGTGGGTGCAGTTGGAAAAGGAGGAGGGGAGGCCAAGTGATGACTTGGTCGAGAGAAAAGAAAACCCTCACTTCGAAGTTGGCGTCGGTTTGTGCATCCCGACTGCCTGGCTGGGGTCCTAAGGACGGTGAACACGTTTGGTTGGACACACTTGCTGATATGGCTAGGAGCCGGCACCAATAGCGTTTGTGTTGTGATTTCCTTTGTCCATCCCCCTCCTGTTTAGTATCCCCCTCCAATCACGATCTCACCTGTAGGCATAATACGATTCTCTTTTACGGCAGCCAGCTGTTAGCTCTCCGGAACGATGTCCATCCGTTACTGGGGACTCAGCAGGCGTGCCACCGTTTCCCTTTTCTTTGCTCTTGTATTGCGGCACAATAGCAGAGATGTTTTCCACCTCCAGCTAACGTGTAATGATGATGATGATGATGATTTTTTGGCGCAGCGATCAATTCGAAACAGGTGGTAGTTTGGAAGCATCAGAGTAGAGTCAAGTGTATAAGAGGAGCACAAAGTTTCAGTAATAAGTACCTTTGTGGGTCATTGAACTGTGCAAGTGTGTCTATAACATGAAGTTTGTTGGTTATAGACCTGGCAATAAGAAGAATCGCTGAAGTTATGCCACCTATTCCGGAATTACCACTGTCTGTTGCATGATCTCATGAGTGCTTGCATTCGAGCATAATTGCGAGCATTGTGCACCCGAGTTGGCCACTGCTAAGTTGATTGTTAGGGGCAGCGTATTACGCAGGAAATTCAAGAAAGCAGGGAGTACGAAGGGAACAGACATGTGAATGGTCCTCTAAAGCTGCAGCGCGGAATCTCACCACTCACTAGGATTGGTGGGTATGCTTACACAGCAAAGGACGCTGCCAACGCCTTATGAGCCAAGTACTTGCCTACTTTCCGAGGAATAAAAGCCTCGAAGGCTCTACTTGCTTCTGTCACCACACTATCAGTAAAAGCAAGCATCACATGCAGAGCAGAAACGGTATTGAGAAAGCTACCATTTTTGCGTAGACACAGCTCTCCTGGAGTGGATAAACTTTGTATTAAAGCACGGCAAATAAGAGTCAATCAATTGGCCCAATCACTTAACGGAATTTTCCTTGTTGTTTTGACGTAAACATAGCACCGTCAACATGTAGATGTAATACCCCTATTCACAAGGGAAGAAGTCCATCTGACTCGGACAATTACCGTCCGGTAATCTTCTCCTTTTGCTTATCAAAGTCATGGAAGCGATAATCACTTACGTACTGATGGGTTACCTGGAAACTACGGCATTTTTGAGCCGGAGTAGCATGAGTATCATCAACATTGATCATGTTTCATGAACCTGCTGACAGTATGTGACAACTGGACGGAAACAATCAATGACGGGAGACGAACCGATGTTAGTTACATGGAGTTTTTGAGAGCTTTCGATCACTAAAATCATCGAATTTTCCTGCGCAAACTGCGGCTATATCGAATCAAAGATCCAATGTTAGGATTGATTGGTAACTTTCTCTACAAACGGCAATTGGAGTTTAGATGTACAACCTCATTATCCAACCCCATACGGGTGGTGCAGTGTACAGCAGGTTTCAAAACTTGGGTCACGATAATTGTTAGTAGCCATCAACGGTCTAGTGAGATCTATCGCGTAAAATTTGTACTTTACGCAGCTAAGGTTAACATTTGGCAATCGATCAAGTAACTGGACGACCACGAGATCCTCCAGCGCGAGCTAGACGAGGCATGGCATTGCTCGATGAGAGATACACTACAACGCAATGTGGATAACTACCACGTTTTCCACCTCTGCCATAGATACCTTTATCGATGTGCGTTGGGTACTGAACTGCTTGAGTCAATTTTGCAAGGAACCAGCCGACACAGTGGTACCCATCCGGAAGGTGAGTCATCGAGCTATAAACAAATAAATAAATAAATAGATAAACGGTCCAAATCGCGACATGTGAGACACAGGCAAAACACCAGCCTGATCAAGTGGTACAACGCACTCGGATAGTGGAGGAATAATTCAAGATCTATAATGTGCTCACTAAAGTGTTTGAAGGGCTCATGCATGCAAAATAGTAAAGTATTGAAAGTTTGGAGTGTGAATAAAAGTGGTTATATCCGTCAGTTCAAGTAAAATTCATAGAAATGTCTCCCGGAGACCTGCTTACAAACATTAGTTACACATCTCATCTGACCCTGCGCTCTCGTGGCTTAATGCAAGTAGCCAATGTGCTTCTTGACTCGCTATTTTGGCTGTTGTCATATGCAAAATTGTCATCACCATTTTGACACATTATACATAAATATTTATATATTTTCATTTGTGGGAACGTGTAATATGTTAAGCTCTAACTATCATACAGCCAGCATTTAGCCAATTCGGGTCTAGCAATTTTACTATTCGTCAGTGAGTTGGTGACAACTTGCATTTCATGAATGCACTGCAATTTTTGGAAGCGTCTATCCATCACCTCGGGAGATCGGCCCAGTCGTGGCCAAAAGTAATGGGAGAGAACTAAACAAAAAGAAAAGGGATGAAGGAACAGTAATGTGAATAGGATGGGCTTTTGTCCAAAATTCTCCAATAAAGATTGTGCAAATTATCACCGGAGACATAAACCCTTTCGAAATGTACATGTTTTCAAAAAGAATTTTCTGAGGAAATAATTGAGATGGCTCCAATAGTTGTAGAAGATAAAATTTGGGAGATGGTTGATGTGAAATCAATTTATATGGTCCTCTGACATATTTTAGTTACGCAAGATATTTTCTCCAAGAAGCGGCAGAAATCGGTATGCAGTGTAAAGCAAGTTTACTCTCGTCCAGACAGTTTAGCTGCGTTTATTAAGAGGAGATTGATTTTAAAAGAGGTAAGCGATCAGAGTGGTCGCAAACATACATGATCCTAGTAGGTTTTCAGATAGTACCCTCAGATGAATCCAGTCAAAAGCGGGTATAATATCTATGTGGTTTTCGCGGAGCACAGAGAACTGCAGCTCGTGCCTAAGAGGTGGGCGCAAGGAAAAGGCAGAAAATGATTAGTACTGTAGAATGAATGTGAAACACTTCACTAGAGAGGAATTTAGGATATATTTTCGCTTTTATAACCGTAAACTTCATGGTAATCAGGATAATCTTTCTTTAGAAAACAGCTTTTAGCTGCTAATAGACATGGAAAGGGTAGGAAGGTATGGAAACAACAGAAAGTATAATACTCTGGTTTTAAGGATATATCCATCTTGCACCAATTTCGTGCGGGACTCATTTGTCATGGTAGGACGCAGTATACCAATAGCTTGTTCTGCGTTTAGAAATGAAAGTATAGCGCGTGGGAACTTTATCCCTGACTGGATTTCACGAACCTCAGATGGAAGTCTGTCCCATAGTATGGAGTATGAGTTATTGAAAATGGTTGTCGTACAGTTTGTTCGTGATGTGTTCACTTTTCCTTTGTTGTTGGTATTATTTGGTGTGCGATATGTTGACATTGCTGCTCGTTGTACTGCAGGGTGTGGAGTGTATTTGTGGGAAATTGGATGAAAGAAGATGGAAAGGTTAATTTGCATTCTTCGCAGCCACAGTGGATCACGTTTTAAGACAATGCAACTATCCCTATGAGAAAGGGTGGTGGAATAGCCGAGTAGACTCTTAATAACTGCTTGTTGTGCACGTTCAATGTGTAGCAGTCTGAATATACCCCGGTTTGGCTGTGTAAAATTCTAACTAAAATTATTTTATTGTACACTAGGCAACCGGTGTGGTTTGTTGAACTGATTGCTGAGTTCGAATGCTTGCTTCGCACATCGCCATTTTCGCTTGGCGCTCGTTCCGGTTGCAACGCGCAACTGCCCTGTGTGCTGTGAATCCTCCGTTCCCCTAGCTAGAGTATCAACGGTGTCTTATTTATTATAGCTATGTAATAGGGAATCTTTTACTGTACCAATAAAAGTTTACCTACAGCTCGATCTGTCTTTTGAATCCCTCTCCTTGAGCTCCCGGTACAGGCTACTTGCTAAAAATGCCATGCGATCACGCACTCTAGTTACAGTAGATAATTAGGCTATACTCAAGTAATGGACATGCTTCTAGTTTACACAGTGTTAATTGATTCATTCAAGTAGAAGGTTTTGTACAGAAACCTAATGCTCCGAGTGGCTTGAGCTGCAGTATGTACAGCGTGTTTGGCGAAGTTAAGGGTGTTGAGGTAGTGGATCAAAAGCTTACTAAGAGTGTGGCAGTGAGACCATGGTTTCTCATCAAGGTTAAGCGAACCCAATATGTTATCACATTTGTAGGATAGTACGTGACATTTGTCAGCAAAGAATGACATCAACAGTTGGAGGCTCCATGAGTCGAGCACCTTTAAATCATGTTGGATTTCGCCTAGCTTTACACTAACCTCAGTTGGACTAAACGTGTAAACGATTTTTATGTCATCGGCAAATAGGAAAGGTATGCTGAAGGAAAAGATGTTAAAAATATTGTTTCCATTCAGTAGGAATAAAAAACCTCCGAGAATTATACCCTGCATCATGACACTGGTGACAGGATTTGGCTTTGCATATAGCAGAGTTGGTGAAATGGGCTAAAAGTTGAATTTGCAATCATCAGCTTACTCGGAAACGAGATACTGTGTTATCACAATCTGGTGCGAACTCTGGTGGAATTGTGACAGCGGATATAACGAAATAGATGCTGTTCTCGTCCAGGATAGTAAGCGCGGTTCACCGTTGAATGGTATCGCCATGCACAAATGCATTAGCGATTGTCCACAGTAGTCTAGATGACGCAGCGTTCCAAAGTAGCAGAGAAATATTATCATGTGCACAGACTGCAAACCGATGGTGTCCGTTGGAGGCGAGACAGTACACAAGGGGTCAAGGCGCCCATGGCCAACGCAGATCAGGATTCGAAAGTCCAGTGAACATTGTGATCACGTGCACACGCGGGACAAGAGCCTATACGGCGAGACTGATCCCAAGACAGTTTCTATGGAAAGTAACTTGGCCTGTCTAAATATGAGGTTCCAGTGAATAACCGTTAACCATAACGTATTCCTACTTGCACCAGAGTGGTTAGGGCGGTCAGCAGAGTCGCCACCGACCCCACAGTAACAACGGTGGAAGATCGCCTGAGGCAGCTGTCTCGTACGGCCGCAATTGTTAGCAACCTAGGCTTCAAAGAGTAGGACTCTAGAACGCAGCAAAAGCCGCCTCCGAACACACAGCATCCAGTTTGACAGTAACCGAACAGTTAAGCCTCAGACACAACGAAGTAGAACAATGGCACAAAGAAGCAGTATAATCGTCAGAAACTTCAGGATAAGTGCCCACATTTCACCGACCGCTAAAAATGTGGGTGAGTGATATCGTCCGCGAATACTGAGGAATACACATCATTGGGAATGAGAAAATAATACACACACAATGAATCAGAGTGCGAAATCGATCGCTATGAGTACTTGGAATGTATATGATGATATGCCAATTCAGCGGCCCTTCGACCGAGGGCTTCTGCTTTAGAAAGCATTAACAATTCCGGTGATGTCTGACAAAACCCTGACTGACGTAGTTTGGCAGCAGCTGTCTCAGCTGTTTTGGTGGATGAGGGGGAGTGACTTTCGGAAGGCGGTTGTACGGGCTGAGCAATTTACGTTCGACATGAGTCACATATCTGGGCTTCTCCAGTCTCCTAATTTCGGCCGCTTTCGGTGACACCGGCTAGGCGAATTCTTCTTCACTGTCGGAGAATAGATCTCGGAGAGATTTGGTCACATTCGTTTCGTCAGAAGCGGACTGTTTCATAGCGCGAATTCTGGGACTGGAGCGCGTGGGTATCTCCGTGAAACCAAGACGCTTTGCACCGGGAGGCAGTCTCGCTGGCGTTCTAGGAGTTGAGAGAGCATCAGATAACAAGACATTGGGTTGTGATAAGGTTCGTTCCACACCTCCGGAATCGCCAGCGGCACTAAAATAGAAGGCAACAAATAATTAATAAATCAAACGACACGGATGTGGGTTGGTGTTGGCTTGAGTCGATATGTTGCAAAATACTAACTCTTCCAGCGCGATATTAATGACATGAAAGCGTGTTAAATCTCCTTACCCTCGAGAAGAGTTCTTGGCGATCGATCGAACTGAAGGTGACGGCGCTGCCGGAACAGCACGTGAGAGTAGAGCTTCTTCCCACTTGCGTCCATGCGAAGTCCCAGGTGGTCACCTACGCTGACGTTTTGATGTTTCATTGTGCCCATGGCATTGCTAATGGGCCGTGCGGTTTTAGGCTGCTGAGCAGGTTGCCGCGACTATAAACAAGACTGTAGGAAAGCAGTAACCGTTTAGGAATAAGACAGAAATACAATGCACCCAAAGGACCAGACAAAAATGGGTTCGTTATTCTGTAATTGGTTATTTCGTAGACTGAGATTGTCATGAAACAGCAGACCCAGTAGCAAATAAGCTTGATGAGCAGCGCGATGTAAACGTAGTACTTGATAGTAAATAACTCAGTTAAAACGAAGGGAAATCACTATCAGCTTGACCATAAATTAGATAAGCAAATTATGCTATTCTCGATGGTCATTGGGACAGCTTAGCGAGTAAGTTCGTATACAGAATCGTGAGATAAAGAACATTAAACTGCTTGCAAGAATTTGATGGCTGTTAAACGACGCAGAACAATAGGTGTACCGAAGAGAATGAAAATGGATAGGCTATCACTAACTGGCAGCTGATGTGCGACGGCACCAAATTAGTAGAAAGTAACATCCCAGGCAGTTTGAATGCTGTATGATGACGATGACAACTCACATCACTGACTGGGAGAAAGCATAAGACTGCGCCCCTGGATTTGGTAAACATTTTTTCGACAGTTATATGTTATTTGCGGAGTAACTGCTTTCAATATAAGAGCTTAGAGCCGTTGGTAGACATTCATATTTATAAAACAGAAGGGTGAGAATGTCGAAAATTTGCCCAAGGTTCAATTAGAAGTATGACTAACGGGTGCCGTCGCGTAAGTACCAAGCACCGAAAGATTAGTCCGAAACTGAGGCTCAGGGGAAATCTACGTGAGAGACAAATGCTGAGAAAGACAGACAGGTGATGTATTCTCGAAAAGAACAGTTTGAAGAGCAGTGTAGCGTTGCATTGTCTTCAGACGCATTTGAACTTACCAATGATCCTAACATCCAGCTTGCACTTTTGTTGAAGAAATCTGGCGCGAAAGGTAACTGATACAGTAGGAAATATTAACCAGACCGATAACATTCTTCCACTGTTTCTGACAGCGTATGGTGACACACTGGCTGCTGAGCTAGCAGGTTTGTTCAAAACTACCCTAAGGATGGTGTTTGTCAAGCAGTTGTCCTCAGCGTTCCAAAAAGCAAAGAATGTCGTGTTAGAACCAGTGATCTCTTCGGCTTCAAACTTTCCATGACAGTATACTCAAGCAACTCAGTGATTCCAGAAAAGTAGAGTTAGTGAAAAGTAAGCCAGTTCCACCCAGGAAAAGAACACGCTAAACATATAATTACACTGCATGGATCTAAAACGAAGAGTATTACACATAATTGAACTGTAATAGTTGGTTTGCTTGATTTGGACGCCTCTTTCGACTCAGGTGAATGCGCCAAACCGTGGCGTCGTCGATTTCAGAACGAGGTAAAAGAGAATGCTATTTTTACACTGAAATCTCGTCTCCATGCTTGCCGGGAACGTGTGAAATGTTTGCGGGCAATAGTATGAGTTCAACACAACAAGTGGCGTGCTTCGGATGCAAACTAGGTGACCAGATTGGCTATAAACGTCAACCTTACTCGACAAGCAAAGAAACGACGGTGAAGACTGCAATATGTGAGAAGAGGCATACTCAAGCAGTGATGCAAACGAAGACACCCTGGAATCACAACAAATCTTGGTTCGTATCACCACGAATCTGTTGTCTATCTGCCTTCGAGTAAGATGACAGGAAGCGCCAGACTTGGCTATTCTTTCTGCCATTCTCGTACACCTGTTTACTCAGAACACAATAATTTTTTAGATGTAACTGAGCACACCGGAGTAGCTAATAAACCACAAATCTAGAAAGGCAAAACACGGCCGTTTTCTCCCAACGGATCCATCAGGAACCGCATCCATGACCACTAGCGTCCCGCGCATCTATCCATCAGATAACGCCACCTACAGGCGGTGGCAGATCATCATGGCTCGCAAGCAACGTTTCGCAAAATGCAACTTGTCCTTCGCCATGATAAAGGTTGGAGGGTTGCAGATGAGATTGCTGGGTCCCATGAAGTCACGAGTTCTCACAGCGGCAGCTACGTATGGATAACCGTTGTTTAATAGAAGATCCGGCGGGCACGATTCCAAATTCTCTGTGGAGATGCAATTGAAAAGTGAATGATGCATGTATCTCCTCGACCAACAGCAGAGGTTAATGGTTTTGATTGTTCCCCAATAAGCAGCACTCAAAGGATGGTCGAAAAACACATAGTGATGCCATGTTAAGTGAGTCCGTAATAGTAGAGCTACATAATCATCATCCCAGCAATGTTACGCTGTGGAAGCGACATGAGTAGCAACTTAAAGAGAAAACGAGGTCGAGCATCCTGAAGCACATCTGTACACACAATAGAATCACACTATAGTGGTCCCAGTAACGCCAGAGTAGCATTCGGTACACCACAGATGGGCGGAAATGGTGGAACCAACCATAGGGGATAAAGAAATCAACTGTGCGTCCGTAAACCTTACCGACGCTTCGGTGCCACGCAACCAGCGTAGGTCACGCGCCGGATGGGTATACTGTGAGGTTACTCGCAACTACACATTTATCAAACCGGTGGATAACAAAGTAGGCGCTTTTCCTTTCGGCAACTGGCCGATAAGCGTTAAAACAACGGCAGCGTAAGTCACTTAGGTGCCACTACCCATCTCCTCTTCCCGCCAATCGCGCACGATCCATACACTATCCCTTGATCGCCCAGCAATTTAGCGGTATCCCAAATTAAAGTAAGCAGACCGGGATGTGGGTGACCGATTTTCAAAATACGCCTTTCTTGCGCGTTTCCCGCGCTGTGTGACCTCTTTCCACCACCTTGGTGTATGCCATTAAAAGTACAAGTCTTGAGTTTCAGACAGCTCTTATGCTGCTGCAGCGACACGACATATAATGTCACAATTTTGAAAAGAATTATCGTAGCTAGACTTAGCCAGACAGCTACCATGCATACAGAAAAGCATGTAAATTTTCGCGGATCTCTGGTGGCAAATTTTAGCCTCGACGGAACTTCTCAAAAGCCCAATAAAGACCCCCTACTATTTCTCTGCAGACATTTCTCTTTTAATCACAGGATGCTCTAAGGACAATACAGCGGAACCGAAAAGAGGTTTAGCGGAGTCCAACTGCGTACATTGATTTCAATGCCTGGGCGTGCTCTTGGCGATCCACTCCACCATCCGGGGCAGTGAGAACATCCGGTGAAAACAAATCTAGAGTGATGAGGCTTGCTTGTTTTGCATTAAGTGACCAGATTACGGTTTATGGTTTACTCACTATGGTAGTTTACAAAGAACGACTAGGAGAAAAATCGTTCGTATGTATACGTTGATGACGAGACGCTATAAAATTTAGAATATATATGAAGATAACAAATATACCTGAGAAAGATGCTCCGTACTAAGTCGCTTAATCGGGCCTGCATGGGTTCCCACTTTCGGTAAGGAACTAGTGACGGAGGATTTCATGCGTTTAGAGAACCCCAGCAAATGCTGTCGTAACCGTTCATAATCTGGAGTCTGATCGTAGTCAAGCTGCCTGACAGTGAGCACAAAGTTGGACAAATCTGTTCGAAAACAAATGCAGGTAGATGGGTTCGGAAATAGAAACGACACTACCAGAGAAATCAGCAATCATGCTGCTGTCTCGCTGTTACCCTACGTCTGCATACTAAAGAAGTAGTACAACGCAAAGCTCAGATGTCATCTGTGCAGGTTACTAGTTAGTATCGAGGGAACGCCCAATCAGGGTACATTGTTTGTCGATGGGTTTAACCAGCTGGTTGGTTTAAATGTAGAGAGAATCGCTGTGTCAACGCAGAAGTGATGTGGAAGCTCGTTCAGTAGACCTAACACAAAGATTATATATGATGTGGACGGATCGTTGCGAAAACAATAGCCCACGTGTTGTTCGCCATGCTGACGTTGCGACCGTCAGACGAGATTCCGGTATTTGTGTTCGGGAAACGCATTTATGACACATGGCAAGTGTGTATGTGGGGGGAATGACTTTGCTCTTTCGACTGCGCAGTACGCGGCAGCGTCTCACTGCGTGGGAAGTTCTAGGCTGGTCACCTGGTTGTCCATCAAATACCACAACAGCTCATACGGCGCTGTGTCAAAGCCAATGTGACCGGCTATAGGGTCACTGAACACCCAATTCTGTAACCAGAGGTGAGTATATAACGGAGAGCGAATGTACAACCTTGCTGGCCACCGCCTTCTATGTGGACTGCTACCGAACACAAAGAAGGCGAAGGAGCCACTAGAATTTCAACGGTCTTCGTTAATCTTGCCGCTGCCTTGCGGATTAGGTCTTAAGACCAAATGCTCGGGGTGGGGTCCTTTTTGTCAACCATCTTTCTCGGCCTTGGCAACCGGGAAGATCTCTGCCCACACAACACGCCTTCTAAACTCTCCAAATCCTTTGACTAACTAGCAATTCCCCCTTTTTGTTGTTGTTAACTTTATGTTGTGGCACTACTAACTGTACATTTGTCAAGTGTTGAATGGTAATAATAATAATAATAATAATAATAATAATAATGAGCAGGCACGATCGTACAGCGCTAGTGATGAGCATTGCTCTTAAGAAAAGGCCTCTAGCTGTGTTAAGTAGCGATCCGTTAGGCCGTTGAATTGACAGCAGTGTGAACCTTGACAGAATACCAAAGTTACTCTCCCCGGAAGGTTCCCGGAGTATAAAATCCCATAATCTTATAGTACACTAAACAGTAGTGCATTTGCTTAATCACCGAACAACATTGGATAACCTCAAAACCTAAGCTATACGGGATAACAACAGAGATCAATTCAATTTCGTGTGTCTCATCTACAAAGAACGCATTCATAAAAGCTGTTATGTGCGCTGTATCTGTGTCCTCTCTAGTACAGAGCCGCAGAGCAAAATTCTACGTTAATTCCGTAGAAAACAACGAGACAGCACTCAGCAAATCCCAGCATGAAATTATCTCGTCACATCTGAGAGTTAACAGGGCGTTGCTCTTCTAGAACACGATAAGTTAATGCTAACTTTTGTGAACATCCCAAAGGCACAAACCCCATTGTTGGCATGAGATATCTAATCAATCAAGGAGAAGTGGACGCACTCGTGGCCCAACCAGCGACACTGAACCTGGTTGCAGGAGCAGGGTTAGAAAATGGACTGGCCACATTCGCATAATATCAGCCGAGGTCGGGTAGTATTTACCAAGATGTTACCAAGTTTGGAAGTATATCTCTTTAAACTATCCCTCCGTAGTGAATATCTCCTCCCTGTTGGAAAAATTCGCTACTAGCACCGCAGCGCAAAGGTGGCCCACAAACTGAAATGCCGAAGTATCGCCCTATTAATCATACTGCTGCCGCTTCTAAGATGCTGGAGCGAATAGTTAAGGATGACCTTTTTCAATTCTTTACAAGATGATACATGGTAAATAGCACGCAACACGGATTTCTTACGAAGCGATGCAGCGTAACATGTCACGTAGTATTACTTGAACACGCAACGTCAGTTGCTGGCAGTGGCATGCGAAAGGCCTTCGCTCGTCTGTCACACAAGCCATTGCTCTCCGTTCTGCACTCTTACGGAATAAACAAACAATTGCTAAGCCGGTTAAAATTCTATGTGAAGAATCGGACACGAAGAGCTAAATTCGGTCAGTACCTCACCTCTTAAAAAGAACATAAATGTGGAGTCGTCAAGAAGATGTGCTCGAGCGACTACTCGTCTTAACCCATATAAATTATATGTATGATTCAATAATACACGGATGAGCATGCCTATTTAAGATGACGTTTAACTCGTTTTTTGCAATTCCACCATACAGTATTGAACTGTCATCAGAAATATACATGAGAATTTATCCGTGCTGAAATCGCAAAGTGAAACTTGGTCCATGCAATTTTCCGCCGAGAAATCGCAAGCGCTTGGACAGGGATGCTGCATACCTGATGGATCTGTCACTCTCACTGGTACAAACATTGCAAGCTGTTTTTTAGTATGACTTTAGGGTAGTACACTCCCCGTCCCTCAACGTTTCCGAACATGTCTAGAACCAGAGAGATAAGACAATGCAACTAAAAGCTCACATCCCCAAACCATTTGTTCTAACCGGAGCACGACTAGAACAGTTTAAACTCATTATGAGACCTAAGCTAGAGCACTGCACTATCATCCTTCACGGGCAGCTGCGTAGGACAGACCGAATGGCTCTAGAAAATATTCAGGAGTCATTCAGGAATGTACTCATTGGATGACTTATCGCTAGGACCTATGAAGAACGCCGCTGCGGCTTTCAATTATACCTCTGCTGCACCGACGGGTAAATACTATAATCATCCATTATAACATTATGCACCCTCTGCATGCATGGCTGGACCGGTCCTCATCCTGCAAAATTCTTCGACCTATTCTAAACGAGATAAAGGTTACTCGCTGCCCTTTATAAAATGTGAAACTAAAAGTCCGTTCCAAATTTTTCCTGGTGAGGTATACTCATTTGTAGAAAAACTGCCATTACAGGTGCGGTTTAGTGGGAGTTAACAATAATTAAACGAAGTTGAAGGTTTTTCTCATCATGTAGAATAATAAAAGAAAAAGAGCATTTGGTTTTCATGTATCTAC
The DNA here is from genome assembly GCA_944474145.2 of Dicrocoelium dendriticum. Lineage (NCBI taxonomy): Eukaryota > Metazoa > Platyhelminthes > Trematoda > Plagiorchiida > Dicrocoeliidae > Dicrocoelium > Dicrocoelium dendriticum. Next base: position 25,533 of record CALYDF020003727.1, read on the forward strand.
AGATAAGCTAATCGCATCGCCCAAACAATATGAAACCGAAGATGTAGCTTCGACTCAACTCAGTAAACTTTCTGTTCTACTTAGAAGTATCAACCTAAAGTTTCACCTGCAGGCGAAAAAATGACCGTGTGTCGCTTGTTTCTTACGGATTCCGTACGCATGCGATATTTTAGTACACCACGCTAATCTGACAGTTTGCAAATTAAATTGCGTTCTGAAAGACGAAGCCAACCAAATCGCTCTACCTTCTCCTCACATTATAATTGCTGTTTTATCCACTCAATGAAGTTAGTCGGAAAGAAAGGCAAACGATTTACACCCACTTTTTCACACATTTTACCTAACATTCGACATTTTGCCCCACCATGCTAACCTGAAAATTCACACCCTCAAATGCGGTTTGAATGGAGAAGCCAACCGAAATGATTACTTCACCCATGTCGTAATTACCTTTTCCGTTACATGACCACAAAGCGATAAATCACCACCTTTGAGTGGATGGTGGAAGGAAAGCTACTGAGCCAACATCACTTCATAGTCATTCTGTAACACAAAACATATTGCTTGATCTGGTCAATCTGATCTCTATATCTAGGAATGTCCAGTCCCTTCAGTATGCCTTAACTCATACCAGTGTGAATACCTACTTTACTTCAATGCGACTAGCTCCTGACACGGGAGAAGCCGGTTTCCTGAATGTCTCGGATTGCAGCTGTCTAAGCGCAGCGGTGGGGAGCAAGCTCCATGCAGGTACTGATCAAATGATTCCTCCAGTGACGAGCATCATGCACAGCATGGAGTCCCAGATCGACATCCGATTGCACTGCAGCTAGCCACGTATTCAATTGTCCACAAAGGCGAAGACACCAACCCTGGAAAGGCAAGGTTGAAACCACGGCCCTAGTGAAGTCAGTGTCTGGTCTGCGGAAGACGTTACCGAGCCACCAGAGTCTGCGGCGTCGAATGAGCACTGAGCGCTTCGGGAGACCGAAAAATGCTTGCGGATTTCCTCATTGGTCATACGGTCATGACACTGCGTTTTAAAGATAAGCCTTAGGCATCAATGGTCCAAGAGGTCCAGCTTCCAGATTTCCTCGGATCGTAGCAGCCATATTTCGCAAGCATTGAGTAAAGTGGCACGAATGGTTGCTGAGAATACTCGAATTTTCGTTCTCAGTCTGAGTTCCGTCCTTCGCCACGTATTCCTCAATTGTAAGAAAGCTTTTCTAGCGCCGTCAATACGATTTCGGATTTCGGATGTAGCGTGACCATTGGGGAGCATAATGAATACAAGATACTTGAATTTAGGAACAGACTCAATGATTTATCCATGTAAGGAGAGAGATTGGGCGGACTGGGCGGCCGACGATGTGAAGTACTTCGTCTTGCTGATGTTAATTTCGAGGCCGATCACAGTGATATAGTATCTTCTGCAAGGATAGCGATATCGTCAGCAAATTCTAGGTCTGACAGCTAGAAGTCAGGGCTACCTCGCTTACCATGATAGCCCTCAAGGGCATGATGCTGAACCCCGTGGACTGTGATATTGGACAGCAATGGAGAAAGTGGACAACCTTGCCGGTTTCTAGTATTGATTTCGAATTGCTCTGTTTCTTTTTCATAGACCAGAATTCGGGTCTTCGTGC
>CALYDF020003728.1:0-27185 GCA_944474145.2 Dicrocoelium dendriticum
TGATTCGAAAGAAATGGTAAACATTCTGGGCATTAAGAACGGTACGTAAAGCCCTACCAGTTTTATAACGGCTGATTAGATTCATCGAAATCCAGATAAAATGTCTGTTTCATCACAATCCTAACATGTGGCATAGTAATGATAGATAACGCAATTTTTCACAAGACGTTGTTTGTTTGCACCCCAATGCATGCATTTAACGGTTCCGTTGCCAGGCTCATGGAGGTAGCGAAAAATCAGCTAAGTTTTTCAGTGTTGGCAGTTATATCTTGAAGAGCCTGTCCGTCTGCATTAACCAGTCCATCGATCAAGCAGTGTGGTGGCTGGTCCTGCGACGCGGAATTTTGACAAGTACAACTTTTACTTCATTCTTTTCACATGTCGTTCGTAGAGCTATCTGTTCATGGTGTACCCACTTCGTCTACTGTATGTACTTGACCCTCTCAATGGTGTTGTGCAAAACTAAGAGCAATATAAACTTTCCCATGTTTCCGTATCCATCTATTAGTCTCCGGTAATTCCAGCTGACTGAGCGCATGATTGTGCCTTTTGGACACGAGTTATTCCCTTGTCTTGAAAAGTAAGGAAAGCAATGGTCTGATTGACCCAATGGTAGAAATAGTCCACGGCAGTTTGCATACTGTTAGAGAGAAAGAAGGCATCCCAATCGGATGAACGGATTACTTGTTGGAATTGCTATTAAGTTATAATATGGGCTGCACACTGTGGCATAAAGTTGTGGTTGGGGGTCAATTTAACGCAGAAAATGAATCTTAGCATCGTGTGGTCACTACAGAGGCGTTTATCTAATACCTCTGGGAATTTGTGATCACCGAAGTGGATATTAGTTTGAGTATACTGGTCATGCACCAATTCTGAGCAAGGAACGGAAAGCTGCATGTGTAGACGAGGATAGTTGGAAGGATCGGCTAATATTTGATAAGTCAAAATCAACGTCATTTATCGTGTCTTTGTGGCATCTCAGGAGCTAATCAAAGCTGAATTGATGATGGTGAAACTCGTAGTTAATGCAAATGGCGGGTTGTAGAAACATCCGAGAAGAATGTGAAACAAGCCCCTGAGATCGACAACCAAAGAGATTTGGGGACATTTGGTAGCTGTGGATGATCAGGAAGTTTTGCTGCAAATGTATGCTGTAGATATATCATTCATCTAGCTGAGCGCCAGGAAAGACACAATTCCGTGTGAATCGGTTCAATGCATCATTGCGCACGGACGCGGCATTTTGGGGGTGTTTACCAATGGAAGATTTTGGCTGAGGACCCGCGTCGTTCTCCTGTCAGGTGTCGATGTTACGCCAGTATCGAACTTTAACCGTTAACTAAGTATCACGCTAATAGGAATAACTATGTTTTGTCTCTGCCATCGCGCAGTGGCTTTAAGAAAATGGTCGCCTTATCTGCTGCGAAAAAATAAGGTTAATAAGCAAAACCATGCTACCTCTGACACCTCTCTTCTTTATACTTCCCCTGTATATATCCTCTCTGTTTAAGTTTCAACGAACTCTCCAGGTGTTCCAACACTGGGAACCACACGAGAGCTAGATCGTGTATACGCTACTCGACCGGCACATGAGTGAGCGACTGGGACGAAATACTGCAGTGCGCGGAATTGAACTTGCTCGCTGCGAGATCGATATTGCTGCACTCGGAGAGACCCGGCTCGCCGACCAAAGCAAGATGCTTGAGGCTGGTGCTGGTTACACGTCCTACTGGGTGGAGAACGCTATCTCAGCACCTCGTGGACATAGGGTCGTCTTTGCACTATCGGGCCGCCTAAATGGCCAGCTGGTGGTATAGCCGACCGACTTCAGCCCACGCTGGAAAACAATTCGACTGCTAGTTGGAATAAGTAAATTTGCAACTTTCTTTGGTGCGTATGAGCACATCATGCGTTATGTTGATAATACGATGGATTAGTTTTACACTCAGTTGTCCTTTGTGATACGGTTTGTGGCGAGGAGTGATCGATTATTCTTACTTAGTGATTTTAACGGGTGCTTTGGTTGCGGCACAACCAATGAGAACTGAGACCGGCTGTGCGTCACTCACAACCTGACGATCACGAGAGCACAGTTTGAACTGTATGCGAGTGACTGCTACATAGACACACACTCGGAGCAATCACGCTCAGGCTTTTCCAGCCTACATCGGAAATGTGATCCATGTTCGCCTCAAATCAATATCGGTGATGATGTCATGAAACCACTTCTCGATCTTGCTACTACTTTCGACTTATCCTCAGGGGATAAGCGAGTTACGTATCCACTTATCGAAAGCAGCTGCTGCGATTGCAATTTGTACAAGCGTGTGTGGAACTATCACTACTATACCGTTGGAACGAAGCTGAATGTATACAATAAGAAGTTGCTCTCTGTTCTTCTACCCCGCACCGAAACCTGGAAGACCTACTGGAAAGATGTCAGATATGTGAAGCGGTTTCATCAACAGTGACTGCAATGGATTCTATGCATCGGCTGGGGTGACAGAGTTACATACACGGAACTGTTCCACAATGGGATGTATGCAGTGAACTGCATGCTTCTGCTGCGGCACTTGTGCTGGCTGGGGCATAGCAGCCTAATCAATCCCACGAAGATACCGAGACAGCCTTTGTATGGCCAACTGGGCGCAGAGCAGCGGGAGGTTGAAAAATCGAAGTTATGTTACCAGGACATAAAGAAGCTGCGTTTATCACAAACTACTGTTGATTTAAGGTGCTTGGAGTGAGCGGACCAAGCAGGCGGTTGTCCAGATACAGCGGAAAGCGTTGTTACATGCAGAAGAGAAACGCTTTGTACGGAAACGACATGCCCCGATGGAGTCTACATCACCGATGTTTAGCGCATGGTGCTGCAGCACATGCGGTCGCGATTGCTTGCGCAAAGCGTGCTTGGTAATCCACCGGCGTTGCCACGTGTGTTCAGCATAAAACGGAGTATTGAGCATAATCAACACTGTGATTGGAAGGTGTGCTGCGTTCGCATCAATTTGATTTATTAATCCAGGAAACTAGGCGGTTGATATGGTACATATGCCGCATAGTACTTGACGTTGGTCAGTGCATGGGCCTGAACGTTGAGATTCTTGAATTTTAATGGGTTGGTATTAGCTTGATAGGATTTCATATTGCGATAGTTGCAAAAGTCCCTAGGAATGCTACCGTTAGTATCTCCACTGTAGAAAGCACTGCTAACGCCAAGAGAGCGACAGAAAGTAGACCATCGTCATTTGACATAAAGCCAGGCCGAACGATCTTCCGAGCAAGCAGTGCATAAAATGGGTCCAACTTTAACGCCTTGATTGTCGTGTGCACAAATATCCCGGAATCTGCCACCATTACATTACGAGTTAAGTTATCTGACGAGGAAGACAGTGGAACTCACTGTGCATCTTGATGAACGTAAAAGGCAAACCTAAAATCTAGTGAGAGTTACTCCTCACCCGCAACTCTGCACACTATGGCGAAACCAGGATTAGTAGAGTAACACTGGAATAGACCATTGATGCAGACAGCATTTTACTCACTGCAAATGCGCTACAACACGGATCTTGTTAGGTTCGCCTCTATCCTTAGGTCCCTTGGAGAAGGCATCATTCTAAAAGAAATATCTGCAAAGAACACAGCAATCTGGATTGTCTAAGCCAGAACTTCCTTCCCACGATCGTCATGATGCTGGTAATCACGATTTGCAACATTGGCGGCTCATAATTGAAACAATTGTCTTTTACAACATTGTGGCACAATAGCTCTAAAGGCTACCTTTCTCACTAAATTAGAAAGGAAGCGGACCAAAAATTTTGAAACTATTGGTTCAGTCAGAGCCGACAGCCATGGTAGTGTTAGCACTTTGGCAGCGACATCGGAAAAGCCTTCTATCTAAACTACGCTTAAAAAGCAGCCGAGGCCTTGCAAATACCAGAGATGAGCCTAGTAGAAAAAGTAAACCTGCGAGCGATTACGCAGGGGCATGACTTTAGCACTAGGTCATGCGGTTCTACATATGTCCGGATGAAGCTTGGCCAAATCAGATTGCGGAGGACATGTCATCAACCCATCAAATTAAGGAATAACGGCCGATATCGCATTGGTTGGCATTCTACAACACCTGATTTCTTCGGCTACCCGTAGACTCCTAGTGACCGCTAAATTATCCTGCCTTTATACCAATGTTTATTTAACATTTAAGAATTTTTTGTATGAGATCATTTTGGCTTCGTTTTTGGGTAGTTATTTGTAAAACATGTGACCTAAGCCTATACAGGTAGTCATGCCTATGGGACAATTGAATTGCATGCCATTTTCCAAGTTGAGTGATAGTGTATTCAAAACTGACCAGTTTAAAATCCTTTTGTGATCACGCTAGTGTTTTCCGTATTCGTTTTGTTCTCTGGTTATTCACCAATACTTGTTCATACGCGAAGCATAGAAAATATGTTACGGAAATCAAAAATGGGCGACGTATAACTACCGAGTCTTGTAGTATGCCGCATTCAGTTTCTGACATGGTTTGCACCCAGGGAACCGGTAGACAAATGGGTAGAAGATTTATCTACTATTTCAGCGGTCACGATTTCGGTGTCTACTTCCTTCACATGTTATGGAATGACATCGAAACGCGTCGTGGTTGTGCAGGATATTCTGGCGGGAAACCCTTAATTTCCATCAGTTTCAGCTACTGTCCTAGAAATTGCATTCACCAAGGTACAATTCAAGGTGAATCGCTGGCAAAACTTTGAGTTGTATGTCACGATAGAATAGCACAAACAGTAATCCTAAATTTATTCTCAAAATAGTCATTTCTTGTTATGACAAGTGTTGCCTGCCGCAAAAGCTAGCCAAAGGGTGAGAGGATTTGACTACTATTCCAATGGTCGCGAATTCTAGGCTTGTTATCTCCACCAGATGATATGAAATGACACAGATACGCGTCGTGGTTTGGCAGGGTTTTCCGGCCAGGATAACCTAATTTTTATCAGATTCGGTTACAGTCCTAAAGATTGCTGCAACCAAGGTTCAATTCGAAAGAAATCAAGGTCCACCTTAATATTGCGCTCCCCTATCCAATCGCAGAAAGTGTAATCCAAAATCGACCATGTTGTTAGTCATTCACCATTGTGACTAGCGTTGCCCGCCGCGAAACAGTAGCCAAAGGGGTAGAGGTTCCGGCTACTAGGCTAGTGGTCGTGAGTTCGAGACCTGCTATCTACACCTGATGATATAAACTGATGTCTAAACGCGTCCTGGTTGTGCAGTCTATTCCGGCTAGCAACATGCGATTTCCAGCGGATTCGGCTACAGTCTTATGGATTGCAGTGACCAAGGTTCGTTTCAATGTAAATCGCGGTACGTGTTCAGATGGCGCGTCGCAATGCAATCCTAAGAAGTGTAATTCAAAATTGACCCTTAAATTAGTAATCCACTATTGTGACAAGCATTGCCTGGTGCGAAACGGTAGACTAAGGGGTAGTGATTTCAGGTAATACACATAAGATCGCGTGTTGAAGGCACGCTCTCCCCCTGATGAAAAGAAATGACGTCGTAACGCGTCATGGTTGTGCGATGTTTTCAGGCGAGCCATACCGAATTTCCGTCTGCATTGGCTAAGGTCCTGTAGATCGCGTTAACCGACGTTAACTTCAATGTAAATCTTGTGCAACATTGAGATTGCACGTTGAGAAAAAATCACACAACGTTTACTCAAAAATTGACTTACCTTAATTAGTAATTTACAGTCGTTATAAGCGTGGTTCCCCTTGCTCAATTAGCCAAAGGGGTAGAGTGATCGGTTTCTATTCCAATATTCTTGAGTTCGAGGCCTGCTGTCTTCATCTGATGAGATATAATGATATGAAACGCGTCGTGGTTGTGAGGGTTGTTGGGCATGCAACATTTTATTTACATCTGTTTGGGCTACGGTCCTAGTGACTGCAGTGACTCAGGTATGCTTCAATGCGAATCACTTTCAATATTGAGATTGAGCAACGCGATACAATCGAACAACGTGTAGTTCAAAAGTGACCCTCTATTTAGTCATTCATTGCTGGGGCAAGCGTTGCTCACTGTGACCTGGTGGTCATAGTGGTAGTAGATTCGCCTACTATTCCGATGGTCGCTAGTTCAAGGCATGATAACTCCACCTGAGGAGATGCAATTTCACGGAAACGCGTCGTGCTTGCGCAGTGTTTTGGGCGGGCAATATCAAATTTCCATCTACTTCAGCCACGGTTCTAGTGATCGCAGTGATCAAGGTTACCTTTAGTTCGAATCCCAGTAAAAACTGAGATTGCACGCAGTGATCCGGTAGCCAAATGGCACAGTTTTCGGCTAGTTTGCATAATGTTGCAGCTACGACGCCTGCTATCTCTACCCGATGAGATGAAATGATCTGGAAATGCTCGCGGTTGTGCAGGGTTTTCGGGAAGTCAACACCCAATTTTCTTCTTCATCGGCTACGCTCATATTGATTGCAGTGACCAAAGTTCAATTCAATCACACAATGAGTAATTAAAACTGATCATTCAATTAGTCATGCACTGTTGTGACAAGCTTTGGTCGCCGGGACCGGGAAACCTACTGGGTAGCGTGTCGGCTGCCATTCAAACAATGTGAGAGTTCCAGCACTGCTATCACCACCTTCTGAGTTGTAATGACAGCGAAACGAGTCGTGGTTGTGCAGTGTTTTTGGGTGGGCAACACCCAATTACCATATGCTTCTGCTACGGTCGTATGGATCACAGTGTCCATGGTTCACTTCAAAGCAAACCGTGGTCCACATTAAGCTTGCACATCCCCATCCCATCGCCGAAAGTGTAATCCAAAATTTACCCACCAACTATTCATTTTCAGTGGGGACAAAATTGTTTACCGTGACCCGGTAGCAAAATGGGTGGGGTGTCAGCTACCATACAAATAGTCGCGGATTCGAGGCCTGCTGTCTGCACCTGATCTGTTGTAAATATGTCAAGGTACGTTGTGGTTGTGCAGTATTTTCAGGCGGGCATCACCAAATTTCCATCTGCTTAGGCTACGGTTTTAGTGATCGAAGTGATCAAGGTTCAATTAAATATGAAACGCGGTACACTAGGAGATGCGCGTCGTAATCCAAGCCCACAATTCGTAATCCAAAATGAACTTCTGATTAGTCATTTACCGTGGTTACGAGCGTTTTTCTCGGTAACCCGGTAGAAAAGCGTGTAGAGTTTTCGACTAATATTGGTATGGTCACGGTTGCGATGTTTGCTTTCTCCACCTAATGAGATGAAATAACTTCGAAAGACGTCGTGGTCGTGCAGTATGTTTTGGCAGGCGTCACCCTATTTCCATCAGCGTTGGCTACTTTCCTAATGATCGCAGTGATCAAGGCTTACTTTTATGTGAATGGCGATCCAGCTGGAGATTGCGCGTCGCAATCCAATGGTACAACATATAATCCAAAAGTGACCCTGCTATTAATTATTCATTATAGTGATGCGAGTTACCTGCCGTGGCTCTGTAAGCAAACGGGTGGATGATTCGTCCAATATTCATACTTTTGCGGGTCCGAGGCTTGTGCCTCCAGCTGATGCGAAAAGATGACGTCAAAGCGCAATGTTTTAGGTTTTTCAAACCTAAATCATCTAATTTCCATCTGCCAAGGCTGCGGTCCTACTGCTCGCAGTGACAATGGTACACTTTAACCTAAATCGCTGCAAATGATGAGATTTTGCTTAGCAATCTAATCTCACAACTTGTCATCCGAAATCTCTTCCCCAACTTATCATTCACCGTTGTTACAAGCGTTGACCGCCCTGACCCGGGTAGCCAAAGGTGTAGAGGTTTCGGCAATTATTCCTAATGGTTCTTCGCAGCCAGTTTCCAAATCAGCTAGTCGTCCACATGCCCGATAAAGCACTACGCTATCCGATTTGCATACTGGCTGCAAACAACCTTACTTAATTACATCAGAACCCCCTACACATAAGTACATCAAAATTATTCCTAATGCCGCTGGTTCAAGGCCGGACATCTCTACCTGATGAGACGAAACGACGTTGAAACACGTTGCGGTTGTGCAGTGCTTATAATCAGACTACACCAAATTTACATCTGCTTTGTCTACTTTCTTAGTGATTTCAGTGACCAAGGTTCACTTGAATGAGAACCGCTGTGTACATTGAAATGGCGCGCCGCAATCTAAGCACACAACGAGTTAGATAAAATTGACCCACCGATTAGTCATTTATCGTTATGAAAATCGTTGACCGGCGTGACCCTCTGGCCAAAGGGTTTAAGGTTTCAGCTACTATGACAATGGTTGCGGGTTCAAGGCATGCTAGCTTTACCTGATGAAATCAAATGACGTCGAAACGTCTCGTGGTTGTGCAGTTTGTTTAGGCGGACAGCACCTCATTTCGATCCGATTTACAACGGTCCTATTGACCGCAGGGACCGAGGTTCACTTGAATGTGAACTGCGGTCCAAATTGAGATTGCACGTCGCAAGCTAATCACACAACGTGTAGTTCAAAAGTAACCTTTAAAATTAGTCATTCATCATTGTGACAAGCGTTGCCTGCCGTTACTTGGTATCTAAAGCGATAGAGAATTCCACTAACATTCCAATGGTAGTGGGTTCGAGGTATGCTATCTAAACCTGATGAACTAAATTAACATCGCAACGCATCGTGGTTGTGTAGTTTGTTCGGGTGGGCAACAACAAAGTTCCATCTTCTTCGACTTAGGTCCTAATGATCGCACTGACTGAGGTGAATTGCATTTAACATTAAGATTTCGTTTTGCAATCAAAGCCGACAAGATGTAATCCGTAATCAGCCCTCAAATTAGTTATTCCCCGTTGTGACAATCTTTGATTACTGTGACCCGATAGCCAAAGGTGTACATGTTTGGCTGCTATATTACAAATCGCGGGATTCAGGCCTGCTATCTCTACCTGATGCGATGAAATGGCATCGAAACGCTTTGCGGTATTGCAATGTTGTAAACGATAAAACATAGTTTCCATCTGCTTCGGATACCATCCTATTGATCCCAGTGACATAATTCAAGTTTAACGAGAATCGCAGTCTAAGTTGATATTGCGCATATCAAACTAGTCTTACAACCTCTAATCCTAAATTGACCCTGAGGTTATTAATTCCCTGTTGTAAAAAGCTTTGTCCACCGTGACCCGATTACCAGATGTCTAGAGGTTACGGCTACTATTCCGAATGTCGCAGGTTAGAGATGTGATAAAATGACGTCGAAAAGGGTCGTGGTTATGCAGCGCTTTCGGGCGGGCAAGAACCAATTTATATTCGGATGACTAGGGTCCTGATGACGACGACGGTTCAATTCATTGGGAATCGTGGTCCACATTTTGATTGCGCATCGCGATTCGATGGCATAACTTGTACTTCAAAATTGACTTCAAATTATTTATTCACTGTTGTGGAAAGCGTACAAAATCAATGACCCACTAGCCAAACGGGTAGAGATTTGGGCTACTATTCCAATGGTCGCGGATTCCAGGTCTGCTTTCTCCACCTGATGAGATTAAATGACATCGAAACGCTTCGTCATTGTGTAGGATTTTCTGACATGCAACACACAAATTCCATCTGCTTCGGACACGGTCCTAGTGATTCCAGTGACCGAGGCTCGATTCAATCTGATTTGCGGTAGAAATTGAGATTGCACGTCTGAACCTAATCATACAACGAGTAAATAAAAATTGACCCTCCAATTAATCATTCACTGTTGCGTCAAGTTTTGTTTGCCATGAGGCGGTAGCGAAATAGGTAGAGTTTCGATTACTATTATAATGGTCGCGAATTCGGGGCATACTATGTCCACCTGATGTGGTTAAATGCGATCTTAACGCTTCATGATATTGCAACGTTTTCTGGCCGCATCACCCTTTTTCATCTTCTTCGGGTACGGTCATATTTATCGCACAGATGTTCGTTTAAATGTGGATCGTAATTCAAATTGGGATTGCTTGTTGCCATCCAATCGTATGACAAGCGTTGTTTGCCGTGATGCGGTAGCAAAATAGGCAGTTTTTCTCACTATTTATTGATCGTGTGTTCTAGGCCTTTTATCTCCTGTTGAGATGCAATGATATCGTGGCTGTGCAGTGCTTTTTGTATCAGGCAACAACAAATGTTCATCTGTTTCGGCTACGGTCCTAGAGATTTTGGTGACCGTTGTTCACTTCAATGTGGATCGTGGTCCACATTGATCTTGAGCTTCTCAATCCAATGACATAACATTTTATGTAGAATTGGAGAGTTAAAGTCAATTTTATCAGTATCGTTTGAAAAGGTGTACATCGAGTAGAGTAGAGACAAATATTGGATTGCTTCTTTAACGGTTTGGGACATATTTTTATGCAGTTGCTTTGGTTAAAATTTTTATTTGCACCCACAAATCATGCTTCTGCCTTCAGTAATCAGCTCTTGCTTATGTTGGAATTTTTGTAGGTTGTGAATTTGAATGGAGAATAGAAATAAAATCAAGTCATCAATTTCCTTTTTTGCTATTCTGAATTCGAAAACAAAGCTATTGTGGAACCAGCGACTCTTTTTGGTTACTTGTAATAAAATAAGTAAAATACACGTAATCTACCTAGGAGTAACATGGTTGGAAATTTTACATAGATTTTACAAACTGCTTTGCTTTGTTAAAAGCTCTCGTGAATGAAGTTGATTTGAACTACAATATACAAGACTTTCTAGTATTATGTAGTAACTAGGTCCACGGGAGTAACAACTTGGAAAAAAATAAACCATGATTTATTTGGGGGTAGAAATGCAGAGGATCAACATGTCCCAGAAGTTGGTAATAAAAAATGTAAGTTTAAATAATACATAAGTGGACCAATGCAATACTTGTGAGAAAGAGACAGGGTAATTTTATTAAGATGAATGCTTGTAGGGATGAGATAGTAAAAAAAACAAATTAAACTGTGTAATGCTTAATACTAATGGCTAGTAGAAGTAGTTTGCTTACCCCTTTGTACATTTGTAGGTGCCTTAATGTTCGTCATAATTTCAAAGTGCCTATTTGGCAGAATAAATCTAAGATATCCATTCAAGTGACTGTGTAGAGTGTACAATTTGGTAACCAATCGTTTGTTTAAAAACGGCTAACGTGGGAGCACAGACAGCCCAGTTAGGAATTTTCTTTCATAGTAGACAGATCCCGTGGGAGAAGTATTTTCGTCAACAATCGTGACGAATGTGTTGTTTACTCAGTTTCAGGCTATCGCCTGTGAAGCTGGTGTTCAGGCTTAGTTACATTAGGTTGTAGCATACATGAGTGGGGCATCACAGCAAATGGTAGACAAATATAATATCTCCACTAGCCGCCGGTAACGTTAGCTGAACACACTTAGAGACTTTAGCCGTTGTTGTTACCGAAGGTTGAGCAATCTCTTGAAAAGTTTGTTGCTCGACGTAGGGGTTTGTGTGCTGCAAAGTCTCGCTTAACTAAGGACATCAAAAGTGAATTGTGTATTCGACGTGGGGAAGCATGTAGACATTGAACTTCAAATAGAAATGGATGAATCCAAACATTCGAATGCCCTGCACAAAGGACCATCATGCTGGTTATCTCATTTTAAATCGTATTCTGATCGAGATCTTCCTTTATCTACACACAAAGGAGACGTTCCCGAGGGCTTGTCTGCAGATGGTACGCCCTAAGTTTATAGACATAGGCCTGTCGATGTCGGAAATGGGCAAGGTGGCACCTGTCCACATTGAATGGCAGTGCATTCCAAAATGATGTCTCATTGAGGTCGTGTTGAAGGATCTCGTGGACAGGCATTTCCTTGATCGTACGCTAAATCTTAACGTCATCCGCGGTGATAGCTATCGCTAGATCGTTGCTGAAAACTAAGAACAACCGAGGTCCATGTACTGAACCTGCGGTACGCCGCAATTCGCATGAATCGGGTGGGGTAGAGGAATTCGGACATTAACATCGAATTATTAGTCACTGAGTAAGTTACCAACCCATAATGATTCTGCATCGCTGACACAGTAGATGCAGTTGGTGCAAGAGGATTAGATGCTCCAAGATATCGAAGGCATTCGAAATGTCCAGGTAAAAACGAAAGATTCTTATCCGCTTGTCGACTGATTTGGTCGAATAGTTACGTGCTGTAATCGAATTCGTGACACAAAACCGATTTTTACGAAAATCATGCTGCTTCGGTGCCACGATGCGGAGTTAGCCAGGTAGACCATCGGTAGATTGTTCTTTTCAGTCTCAAATACAATACGAGCAGAAACACACAAGGAATTATATACATGGAAAAAATAAGTACCACCAGTCAAAATGTCACAGTCAAGACCACGGCAACCGAATTGATTGCCTCAAGAGTTTCTGTGCATACAGCACAGGTTGATAGGCCTTAATTAACAACGCCTCACTAATTGTCAACATTATCGGGTTTTTGTTACTTAATAACACTAAACGCTGTCTCGGGTTTCACGTGATGACGGGTTGTCATGAGGTGCTTGGTGATAGACGATGCCGGGCTCCGATTGATTATCAGATTCGTCGCTTTTTGTTGCGTAACCAATTGTCCCAACCACTTTGGTAAATGTTTAGCTACCCTCTGAGATAACTGGCGGTTTTTTCTGCCTATGTAAATGTCACGGCAACTGCAGGTAAACTGATAAACAACGTGAGAAGCCGAACTACTCGACGAGATGCTCTGACGGTTATGAAGAACATGTGCTCGCGTGGTATGCCTGAGTCGCAACTGGGCTGTCATGTAGGCTCGCGTTAGGGTGGACCGGAGCTTGCTTCCGATATCATTTGCCACATGGTCTCACTTGAACGTCAAAAACAAATAAATATCCGTTTACTCAGCCAACAACTCCTGTGTTTTCACGCTGGGAGGTCTGCTGTGTACTTGATTAAACTTCTCAGGATATCCATTAGACATGAAGGTCTTGCATAGAAATTCATCTTCGGCTTGTAACGTTTCGGGGCTGCAAATACGTCTAGCCCGGTAGGAGAGAGTTCTCACTAAGCTGCGTTTGTATGCGATCGGGGCGAAGCTTGAAAAATGAAAGTACTCTCCAGTCCAAGTCGATTTGCGGTGAACAGTGGGCTGCAACATACCAACAGCCCGTCTCCTAATTAGTATATCCGAAAAGGCCAGACGAATGTGTTGTTCCACTTCATGGGATACCGGCAGATTAGAGTGATTTAAGTTTAAGATGGTCAACAGCCGGTTAAAGTGTTCTCCGCTGGTGAAGACTAAAATGCCATCCACATATCATCTACAATTTCGCTTCACCAATGCCGGCAGCAAGTTGTCTTTCTATCAGGCCGAGGAAGATGTCGGCTAACATTTGTCCGAGAGGGCTGCCCATAGCGACCCCATCGACCTGTTTGTATGCGGTCCCCTCAAATTCAAACCGTATGTTCTCGGTGCACAACGGAATCATATCCTTTAAATACTCCACCGGCAGACCAACAGACATATTCTGACTAAGGATAAATCACATAAATTATCCACCGTCCTACGTAAATGCAAGTTTGGGAATAAGAAGTCCACATCTTCTGAGTACATAAGCTCTGGAGTCAGTGACACTTGTTCCAGCGTCTCAACCAGTTCAAAGGAGTCTTTCAGGCGATACGGAGCGAGGAGTTTACGAGGAGTTTGACCAGCCACCGCGCGACAATGTGACAAGGTGAATTGTTCATGCATATAATCGGACGTAGCGGAAGCCCTGCTTGTGTAACTTGAGGGCGCCTCTCTTTCTAATTGTCGGTGTCCCGGTCGGCTTCAAGTGCCTGTACTGCGACACATTGATATAAACATGCAGCAAGAGGATCTGGAGTTTCCTTGCCCGGAATCGTCTATCACCAAGCACCTCATGACAACCCGTCATCACGTGAAACCCGAGACAGCGTTTAGTGTTATTAAGTAACAAAAACCCGATAATGTTGACAATTAGTGAGGCGTTGTTAATTAAGGCATATCAAACTCTGCTGTGTGCACAGAAACTCTTGAGGCAATCAATTCGGTTGTTATGGTCTTGACTGTGACATCTTGATTGATGGTGCTTATTTTTCCATGCATATAATCCCTTGTGTGTTTCTGCTCGTAGTGTGTGTGACTGAAGAGAACAATCGAAATGTTGACATATCGTAACCTCTGTCTTCTCTCTGCCTTAACGAAATGACTGAAGGTACCCAAAGTTTTACATCAGTAGATCCTCAATTATTGCCTCCATTATTTTGGCACGCACAGGGATAAGCTTCACCAGACTTTAATTGGCGGAACCAGACCAACGTCTTCCTTTGTGAATGGTAATTATAATACATCGTTTCGAATTTGACGATATTATGTTTCCGTCTTTACAATGCTGAAATTATCCGAAAGGATTTTTGCCTAGTCGCATAGCTGGTACCTGCAGTGCTTTAGCATGAGTGTATCTACTTCATGAAACGAAGGCTAGCAGCTATTTCATCAACATTGCTGCTGTGCTTTTAATGCTGGACAACACTGATGACGCGGTGATGGAAGTAAGTATAATTTTTGAGGATAGAACCCCTTGCAAATTAGTCGACTACTGTGTTCGTGAGGCGTTGGCCGCCTCTTTTTTTTGTACTCCCACCAATCGTAGTGGATGATGAGGTTCCGTACAACAAATTTTTAAGTCCATGCATGTGTCTGTAAAGAAGCTTGTGGTTTGGACAGTATTATTTTGCTCGCTCTTGTTGGCGCAGTAACTTTTTTTATTGAACCAACTGCCCCGAATAATTGCGTTGAGCTACGTGGCTGTCTTATTTTTTGCGCTCGGAATGTTTTGTACAGACACTATTTCCGATTCCTCAAGGCTATAATTTTTCTTGTTTGGTTACTTCAGTAGAAAATTGGTTTGATGGGAGAGTAGCAAACGTTTGGCTCTGATGTTTGGTGATATAAATATTGTTCAATAATTTTACCCAGGCTATCTCTTGGTTGCACTTATTTATGAATGTCCAAATAGCATTTTTAACAAATGCGGACAAAGTCTGATGATGCGTAATAGATTACATATTTTCGGGTTCTGCGTCGGGGCATTTGGCATAACAAATGTAATCTAAGTGAAGTTACGTGATCGCTTCGACTCAGGGTTTTACATGCCTTTGGTCCATCAGCCATGATCCCCTCGCTGGTGAGAATTAAATCTTACCGTACTGGCTTATTTGCTGTTCCGATCGTGGTGGGATCGGTGATGTGGTTGTATAGACGAGTGCTATAGATTAACACATGTAAATAGACCTTGAATTTTTCCACCTCGGTTGCTGAATTTTCCAAATCATGATTGTTGACATTACCTTTAACGAGGAATTGGTTGCATTACTGATTTATTACAATGCGAAATGCAAATATTAATCTGGAGTCTATTCCCGGTTTGGAATTTTGGTCAGTAAACTATGTATGGGAGATATGTATCGTCCTCCTTCAATCACAACTTGCACGCAAGGTCAGTAACACACGTTTTAGGTTCTTCTATGCTATCCAACGAAGGTTTGTTTTATAATAAATGCTCACTCTCCATCCCCGACTTATTCAGTCATTCCGGAGAAGAAACAAACTAGGTAGAGCGATTTCAGCGTCGGCAATTTCCTAGCTCAGCCACGTTTCGGTGATCATTATGAAATCTAGAGACTCGGATACCTGGCGGTGACGGTGTTCGACCAACTTACTAACAAGACCTTGTGCGCTGGTATACAAGCAGGTCGGTTTCTCCGCAGCCCAATTTAAATCACTGGACGTTGGATTAAAATTGCTGATTACGCCAACTGCTGAAAGGTCAACCACTAGCTGACATTTGCGGAGTCGTTAACTTTTGAAGTTCGGTCGGGTTATATGATGGATCTGGGCTATCTTGGCCCTGATGGTCTCCTGTGTTTTGTCTTATTTTTTGGCTGCCAAGCTTATCATTAAATAAATCCCTTCACAAATATATATGAGGGGAAGACTCACCTGCTTGTCCGTGTACCCGCTGGCATTAACCGTATTTCAGTAGATAGCCTCTTGCGTTATAATGATTTATTATTCAACAAAATGCAGCTTCATTGGTTCGGACTGAAGTACCTACTTCATTAGTCGCGGAACGTTTCCCTTGTATTTAAGTGAAACTGGAGGTTGTCAACCGCATTGTAATGATGATGTCGAGGAAGAGTTCCTAGCGGACGTAAATCCATTGCTCCGATCGTGTGTCTCCGAAACCTGAGAGAAGAATATTTGTAGCTCAGAAACTGCTTTTTGTCAAATTTGCGCACTTATTCCTTCTTGCTGTGCTTCTAAAGGATACCCGAACAAATAGGGACATCATGTAATGATTTGCGGAGCCAAATTATGGACCGTAGAACAGCCTCTGTGTAATCAGTAAAACGCATTGCCACCCGGAGAAGTGGAGGTTCACCGTAATGCATTGAATTTGTGTCTCGTGCTACCCGTCTCAGTGTCACGGGCTCACCTGAAATGCCAAATGCGTCACAAATGGAATTCCATGGATTACGATCATCCACCAGCTTCCATTTTATGATAATAGACTGCGATTCAGGAACTTAGTGACAAAACAAGCAAAGCACAATGGTTTCTTCTAGTCGCTACAGATTTGCTGGTATTAATGGATACCGTTTTAAACGAGTTGTTTGCTTGTAAAGATTGCGTCAATCTGATGTTGATCGGTGTTTCTACCGGCGTCGAGTATGTTTTCGGCCGCGTTCGCCTGAGGGCAACCGGAGTGTACGATGTGGGGCATTGCTTTTGTTGGACGAACTCAAGCTTAAAATTGCCACTATCACCACTGGCTTGATGTGGGCTGCACGGCTTCAAGGACTGTATGTAGGCATTTTCATAGCTTGTTCGTTTATGGGAGTGAGGTAGGACAGTGGATTAAAAAAGGCAAAGGTGTGGTGCGTTTAGATCGTCTGCATCTCTTCTTCGGTTTAGAGTGGGGTTAGTCTGGCCGGTTTAGGTAGTAGAGTAGCAATATTTACCTCCGAGTGAGCGATCTTAGTATTCATTTAATGCGGGGTATCTCAGTCAAACTGTCACACTTCTTCATAAGCAAAAATAAACAGTTGAAAAGAGAAATGACTTGACTTTTTGGACAAAAGCAAACCGTGTCAGCACCTTTGTTTATCTGCCTTGCTTCTTAGACGGAGTTAACCAAGCATAGCGGACAATACGAGAGAATGTAGCTAGAACATCTTTCCCCGATCTTACGGACGTTACTGCATTTCTCTGACGTGCCTAAGTGGCGTCGCGCCATGACTGGAATGCTAGCTGCACTGTTGTCGTTCGCAGCTGGGTCTATCCGAGCATGGCTGTTGCTGACGCTCACGTTTGATGAATTTACTTAGCCAGGTGTGCATGTCGCACACAAACACGTCAAAATACGCACACTAGGTAAGGCTAGCGGATGGAACGCCGCAGACCTTCTCGTGACTTAGTCGTTTGTGCACATCTGTCAGATAAGTCCTGACTAGTGAGGTCAATGGAGCAAACGAGACTTTTGCGCTGGTCACCGGCGCACTGGTTGACGAGGTCACAAAGAGTGGTGATTGGTTTGGGTAAGTGTTAAATTCCAAATGAATGCTAGGCAAGCAGCAGCGTAGTAAGTAACGCAACCTAGCTGCAGCAAATCGTATTAATCTACCATCGCCTCTTGGACATTTGAAGGACAGGTACTTCGATCCATTGGGAAGTGACGTGTGAGTGAGCCAATCTGCAACATGAGGACAGGTACTGTGAGCCCATTGGCAATACGTCGCGCACCAAGCGGAAGTCATGTATTAAAATTTGCGCACCTAATCGTCAGCCCTCGGTAGCTCAGGTGGTAGAGCAGCGGACCGGAAATTCGTGGACCTGGGTTCGACTCCCCGTCTTCTTGTATTTCCTGCTATGGGCCTATGGGAGAAGCAGAGTGCACAAAACAGGGCCGCATTTACTGCAGCAACTGAACGCTACAGTTAGGAAATAATGCCGCGCATTTACGAGAGAGACATAGGAGAAAATGACCGTCAACGACATCAGACAAACATTTTGAATATATCCATCACTAAGCTTGATGGTCACTTTCAGCCGTTTCTCTTAAGTTACTTACTTCCTGTTACCAATGTGTTAACGACTAAATTTTTCTACTGTCAAATGATGCCCATAATTTCTCGGCGCAGACAGAACGGTAAGCGGTCCTTTGCTGCTCTACCGGAACCGATTCTTTTGGCGCGACTACGAGATCACCATACCAGCTTCCTAAAATTTGTGCTCGGTAACATGTGTGGTCCTGAAAACAACGTGTGTAAGGTGAATGCTCTGGTTGAAAACTCCCATCCGGATGTGTTTGCTCTTAATGAAGCATTGCTGTCAGCCGATATCACGAACGGCAAGTTGACCGTCCTCCTAACCGTAACGGAATTATCGTAGGTTTGGTCAGGGCTGACGTCACAATTGAGAAAATCATAAGAACATCTTTTCCAGGGATGTGAAGCGTTCGCTGTTGGCTTAAAGTACTATAACCGGACGTTTCCTTGCAAAGGCAGATAGTTGAGCGTACTTCCTGCGTACTTGCGTACATCTGGTTTCTTCGCTATTTCGCAGCCGCATTATGTCACACACCAGTGGCTGTATACTTATTCGTCTCGAATTCAAATGTACCACATTGTGATAGGATTGTTGAGACCAATACTATTACTTCATACACTTAATCAAAACTGTTACTTTCGGGGAGCGCTGCATACATACCTACTAGCAAACAGCTGCGTAATACCATATGTCAGAGAGAATTTTAGTCCCATTTGGTACAGCACTGGAGTATTGTTCAAATGAGCGCTCACTTGTTCCAGTTCATTAGATTGAGAGCAACTACGCAGTAATCTAGAATTTGCTTGCAACGAACCCACTCAACCCATAGGCAAGTCAGCTTTGCTGACTAGCACCTTGACCGTGGGCGATCAATAGACCAATCCACCACGCCCTCTTGTGATTCCATCACGGACCTATAGCCGCCATCTGTGGACAACCAGCACGGTCACAACAGATCAGTTTACCGTGGAGACATCCTCTTCAAGCTCAACAGCAGACCGGTAATATTTGTGGCGGTCACTCACAGCCAACCGAGCTCTTAATGCGTCAACAACTACAATGCTGCTACACCAACACTCAGGAGTTGTATTCTAAGCTCTCGGAACTGCCCCATCAGCATGAAACAACAATTTGGGAGTTCACAACAGTTACTGAAACTTGCTTTCCAACTACATACTTGATCCAGAGATTGAAATCAGTGAGATGTCGGTCATTCGATGGTGGCGGTGTTGCCCTCTACCACTGATATTACTTGAAATATGAGACCCTTACCAAAACTTCCCATATTATTCCCAAAGCGCCATTCGCTGACGGCACCAAGCAGGTTGAGATGTTGGTTCACAGAAGACGCGTGATGCTTGCTTCTCAGCAGTTAACTATATGATTCTGAACTCGTCAGCAGACAGTGATTAGATTTTGTTAAACGTCCTCCGTTTGTTGTTTTACAGACGCACTCTCATTATATTATAATGGCGCCTTTAATGTTTCTTTAATGGCAACAATGTACCCTAATAAACCGTTATTTAAATCAAAGCTCATTGAATTCATGGATATGACAGTTTTGTATAACTATGTCCATCGACCAATCAAACACCGCGGTTCAAACCAGCCATCACTCCTGGGTTTAATCCTGACTAATGAAGAGTTGATGGTTGAATCAGTAGCATACGATCTGCCACTGGGCCGTAGAGATTATACCTTCCTAATATTTTATATGTGTGTTATGCCAGTTTTGTTGAAAAAGAAACATCCACTTGATGGACTATTACGGACTATTTTAAGCTGCACAAGTTAGCAGAAACCTTTGACTGGGACCTATAGAAGCACAGCGAATGACGAGTAGAATGAATTGAAAGATAAAAATAGCTGGGTCATACAATTAGCATCGAAGGTTGCAACGTTACGAGCATTGCGCCAGACCAATACGTGAATCCGAAGCAGTACGTGTAAATGGATCAACAGAATAGATGAGATCTTGAGGCAACATTCGTTAAGCACATGTGATACCACATGGCGGAATTACAATGCAATCAGAATCTACTGCACTTCGCTTATTAGTATCGATAAGTACGAATGGCAGGAGACCATGGTGCTGAAATTTAGGGGTAACACCGAATTACTTACAGACATGTGAATGGCAAGTAAAGATTAAGTCCGGAATACCACCACTCAAGACAGCCAGTGGCCTAACAACTACTGATGTGGATGCCGCGAACGCTCTTCTCCTACTGGTTGGCTCAGTAGCTAAAATTACCATGGAAACTTTGCCTTATCAACTCCTAACAAATGTCCTTGATTCATCCAGGGTAACCTTTATTCCAGCAGTTGTTGCAAGCAAATTACAGTCTCTCCGGGAGTACAGTGTCGATGGAATTCACATGATCAGCACAAAAGTACTGAAAACCCTTTGTCACATCATAGCAGCGTCACTTGTAACCACGTTCCATCGTCTGCTTAACTCCCATACATTACCATCGGAGTGGAAATGTAATTATCACCCCAATATACAAAAGAGGTAAGCGATCAGATCCTACCAACAATCGACCTATTAATCTCTTTCCACTTTTATCAAAAATGATGGAATCGGAAATCGCAGATGAACTGAGGCGATCCTTTGAATGTGACCAAATGATTTCTAATGCCCCAACATGGTTTCAGAAGCAGACGATGTTGTCTCACCAATTTGCTGATTACTCGGAACTCATGGACAGGACGGCTGATAAAGGAGTCCTCATAGATGTTATTTAGTTGGATTTTTATAAAGCGCTCGACTGTGTCAATCACTTTTTCCTCCTCTAAAAGCTTGCTGCCTACGTTATCAACCGTTCCCTGCTCACATGGTTAGAAGACTACTTACACGACAGAGAAATCAAGGTCAGAGTAGCAGACATTCACTCTGCAAGCCCATGCGTCACCAGTGGTGTAAAACAAGGATCCGTCCTCGGCCCGCTACTGTTTTTAGTCTACATTAATGACCTTCCAGTAGACATTCTATCTCCGATGCAAATATTTGCCGACCATGCTAACATATGGAGAGCAATGTGTTCAGCATCCAACCTCCAGGAAGTTCTGATGCGTATTAACGAATGGGTAGAAAAGAATCAGCTCCCTACTGAACCCTGCAAATTGCAACCTACTGAAGGTGCGCAGCAGCTTTGTCAACATATACCTCCTAGGGCAACATATCCTGAAACACGTGACTAGTGAACACAGTTATTTATAATGGTGCAAGTGAGCCTTGGCAATTGGGTCCAATGTTCCAAAGAAGCAAGTGTGGCCAACTTGAACTTGAGACTTTTGAGGCGAGCTCTCGGCGCCTTTGAGCGACGACTAGTACCAATGTTGGTTAACTCCTATATTTGTACTCATGTTGAATATACAATTCAGGCCTGGTGTCCATGGTTAAAACGAGACATTCGCCTATTGGAACAAACTCAAAGAAGAGGCACAAGTACAACGCGTGGACTCTCCGGTCTAAGTTAGGAACTGCATCTTCATGTACTCGGTGTGTTCTCAGTAGAATACAGACGGCTACGTGGAGACCTTACTTTTACATACGGGATACTACCTGAAAACGAGCATCCGTGTACATCACTGCTGACTCTAATCCCTTACCAAAAGTGCCGAGGCAACCACCTAACACTAATAACGCAACATTCCCGATTTAAGTTGTAGAAATTATTTTTTCTCACTTAGAATTTGTTCTCACTGGAATGAATTACCAAGATAAGTGGTGAACGAACCAGACATGACGACATTCGAAAGATTCATAGAATTTCATTTTAGTGATAAACGCTTCAAAACAGCTTGATACAGTGTAATTATTTAACCACGGATTCTTCACGTCCCACGTTGGAACAGTTTGAGTTTCATTTTCTTTTGCATGTCCATCATGTGGGTCTTGTAAAGTTATGCGTCATGTCCCATCATACACTATTTAACTAGTTAATTGTGTAAAATTGGTGCAAAATGACAGTTGACCATTGACCTTGGCGTCTACTTCCCCGCCTAGTAAGTCTGCGCTCACCATCGCATTTTGCAGTTATTGCATTGATAGTCGTCACTTAAATCGCCCCACGGACTTGAAAGGCCAATTAGCATGGAGAATTCGAATGCTCAGTTTCTGCTGCAATTTCACTAAGTAGCATAACGTCGGCCGTTGTCTGAGTGTCATATTCTATACTGCGTACAATTGTCGACAATATACTTCCACTTACTGCCAATTCTAACTGTTAGGGCAGCACTAAAATGCCTGCTAGCTCTACTAAATTGAGAAATGTTAAAGCTAGGACGAAGAATAAACAGGAATCGGTGGTAGTTTGCAACGACAGTACCAACAAAAAGAGAAGTGTCTCATATAACAAGAGGAAAAATTAAGAAGCAATAGCTGTCCACTCTAACAATAGAGTTGATCTATTACCAGAAATGTGAAACCGCATCATGGCTCTGGAGAAAGAAGTAATGTCACAAAAAAGTAAACTGTGCCCTTTGGCGCATAATACCATCAAGTATTTCTTTCGACGAGTTACTTAAATCATCAAAGAGTGTGGACGTAGGCGCACTACACCAGACTGGCTCTAATTGGTACTTACTAACAACTGAGACCCAAGAAATTTGACGCAGTACAAAGAACCTGCCTGTGTATAACAATCCTGACCGACTGAGCATAGATTTATTCAAAAATATTTTGCTCGTCGCATTCAATATGAGTTCTTCTAACTGTCCATGTTTCAGATTCCAGAATAAGGCGAAATTTGGCTAATGCCCAATCCTCCTTAAATTTATACATGAGACGATGGCTCAAAATTCTAGAATTAGCAAACGGCGCATTGCGACATGAACTGATTTTAAGAACATTTTGATCAGAAACGACCAAACACCACTACAAAGACGGCTTTTACGTTAGACGAACCACTCAGACGCTCGTATTTCTCGCACCGACGCCAATCATACTAGCAACGATGTGGAACTCGGCAGATCACCAACACCTCCTATCTAAAGATACTCAAAGCACCATGTCCACAAACCTACCCAAGAGGTGTTGTCGCACAGTAATGCTGATTCGGGATGGCCAAAAGACACCATACACAGGCATGACGTAAGTACTATTAAAATTTCTGGACGTTAGTGCCATACCATGTGCCCTTACTGCAAGCAATGTCCCCGTAAATTATATTGTACAAAAACAGAACAAACATGCAAAGTGTGAACTTAATAATATTAGCAATTTAAATTAACTACGCCTCACTAAATACCACAACAATTATCCCAGGCTCCAAATAAGCATAGATGACGCCGTACGCCTACAATATTCTATGGGAATGACCAACAACGGATAAAAATGAAACAACATTTATAAGAGTAAAAAAGCTGTTCAGTAGATCAGATGTGGAATACGGTACACTGTCGTACCTCAATATATTAATTTGAACCAAATCCGTGGCCAATAATAATCACTAGACCTACTACCAACTATCACAGATGATTTCCCAATTACGACCCTTCAGAAATGGAGATGGGTACATCCCAAATGAAATAATGTATTAACTCATGACAGACTTGAAGTGACTTGTGGGGACATGCGCCCTTATTCCCACACTACCTCCCGATGGTAGCCTCAGTTCTTAGCCTAAGATCCACCGTCAAAACCTAAAGCGGAAAAATCTCACCACTTGACAATTGACCTTTCTTGAGACCGACAGCCGCCCCCAACAATAGGGAATATACATAATACCACACAAGTAAATGGAGATTGAATTCGTCGAGCATTTCCTTCGCTATAGCCAAGACATCGTAACGAATGGAAGAGCACAGTTTATTCACCGCGGTACCACACACATTTCTATGAAGGCGTAGGCTGTGACATATCCAAACTTAAGTATCCAACCTCATTCCATATATTAAATCCGCAAGAATAAATTTTCGTTCGCCATTACCAGAACTGGATATCTATACAAAGTGTTGTTCCTTAAGACTCTTCACTTTGTTTGTGTCACCGAAGCATGCTTCACATCTGCTATATGTGAATTCTAACTGGTTATTTTGGCTTATCGGCTGTTTCGGAAGGATCGTCTGCACACAAGCGGCCATAGATATGCCATCTACATACGCAATTTAATAGCAGCACTATTAGCTGAACAGTTAGTCTACAATTGTTTGTATGATTCATTCTGGTTGACTAGTGTAAACTGATCTGTTACTGGGCTGTATTTATATACCACCTGGTGCCACTCACCATGATTCTCAGAAGTTACTGTCTGTCCATAACTGACTGGTCGCATAGGAAACATGTTCTCTTCCGTCACAGAGTTTCACTTCTTACACTTCATCTAGCACAGCCAACGTACACTCATTCGAATCGGTTTAACTCCTCGTGTTCAGTGGGCTTAACTTTATGGACCGTTTACTTACGGTAAGGGATTTGTGATACACAAGTTGTTTTAGCGTATTTCTTGTTTCTATCTAGACGGACCATTCTGTTGTTTTTAATCGCTTTTACTGCTGTGACACTGTGGTCGATCAACGATTAGCCGCGCTATGCGGCAGCCCTCGTATTACATCCATAGGACCAATACTAACGAAGCTAAGACTACATGTTTGGTTTCAATTGCATTCGTCTATCGCCGACACTTTTCGCTGTCATCCACTACCCACAAGTCAGTTCTAACGGCTTTGTCCGACAGGAACCAGTGTAGATCACTAAGCTAGCCAAACCGTTTACCTTTGTCCTCGTCGTTAACACTCATTTGCGGTAAAGGACTTTGAGAGTGCGCTTTCATTCTCTGCCAGAACCAATTCTGTTGGCGTGCGTCCCCTTTAGACTCAGATGAATACTAATTAGTTTCTCAGCCGCTATCCTTGGAAGGAGAGGAGAGCAGAGATTGTGCAGCAAAAATTAGGCGGCAGAGTATGAATTCATCACATCACATATTTAGACTATATCGTCTTTTGCCGTACTGTCTTTTAAGACTAGGCTTTGAATTTCGTAGCACCTTTATATATTGCTATTTCTAAGCAATTTCATCAGGACATGAGCTTTCGCTGTATTCGTGATAGTTTGGGTTTCCTCGGCAATTCAAACAGTTGAGTTTGGTGTTTAAGTTTCTGTAAAATATTCGGAATTTAGCTTAATGTCGCGATATCTTTATCTTTGTAGTTCAGTGGTCTCAAATACTTAAACTTGGAAGAGACTTTTGATTATCTTTACTACCTGCCGTCAAATGGGTATGTGTTTGCCTTCGTGGTAGATGTTAGCATGTTCGTATATGTGATGATACATATCGCGAATTCGTCTGCAACTATACCAGAATGGGACGTGGAGAAGAATCGGTCCCAATACATGTTTCCGAGTAGCTTGTCAATTATGTTCCAATTAATAAAGTGTATTCAGGTTACTGGCTTATTTATTTTTCTGCTGTATCAACAAGGAAACGTGGGTGGTAGGACAAAACAGTATTACGATAGAATGACTTGCCGGAGAATAAACGTCTAAATTTCGAACGAGTAGAAGAGAAAGAGAGCGTTTTGGAAAGACCATTGTGAAGTGGATGAAATCGGTCATTTAGTAACTTAAAAGAACATCTCTACATGCATCATGATGTCTAGAAATGATCAATTCAACTACACAATCTCTAGACAAACCGGTGTATCTAAAAATGTGCTTTATAGATCGCACCAATAAGATGTGGATTATTTGAATCATTCCAGGGAAAATGACAGGAGAGCAGTATGGCTATTGGGGAAAAAAACAAGTGGTTACAAACCTGAATATTAAGTGCGAAGAATTAAAATCACGTTAACTCTGAGGGTATAAAAAGAAAAGAATCTGCCTTTTTGTAAACGTGTACAGGTTTGAGTGGACCAAGAAATGTTCTGGGACAAAATCGCCGAGATAATTGACGATGGAAGAGCTTGGTATGGGATTATTATTCACAGTAACTGTGAGGGAGAAATCTATGACGGTCTGCAATTTATCGCCATGTGGAAAAGCAAATATTATATATTTGCATTTCGATGCATTAAACTTCTAATCGTACCTAGTAAATTGTTTAACGTGTTGAGTCCAATCATTGATACAGACAAATCGTATCCTTTCCGCAAGTTCTCCAATTGTTGTAGGTCTATGCAACATCCAATTTCTATTTAGCAGATTGAAATAATCACCAACGAAATTGTAACTGTGTAGACGGATGGCGGCAACGTTGTGTACAATGAACAACGAGTTATGCCGGGTTAAATAGCAGTTGCTTGACAAGTCCGACAAAATGGTGGAGGTATGAATGAAATTATCAATATATAGGTGTGTTGTTCGTTTGATCATTTATCTATCAGATACACCGCTGAATAATAGTAGTTTATGTGGGAATTGTATGCAAATGACGAGGTAACATGGGGACAGTTGAAGTTGTTATAATCCGTGGTAAAATTAAAAACGAGGATACTCAATTCTGTAGGGCTTCCTCAGGTTTATGTGACAATTTAATCTGAAATGAAGGGATGATTATTAAATTGCAATTAGTACAGTTTAGGCAACGAAAGGATAGGGGCCAAGAGCAATATCCAATCGGTTTGTACAAATATCAAATGAAGGAGAAAATTCCAGGGTTGGCAAAACCGAAGAGAAAAATAATTCCGCCAGCATTCCATGCGGCTGTAACATGTAAGCAAGTTCAGATGGTTACCTCCGAGATTGGTGTTATGTCTGGATTTTAGCAAGTGACGGCATACGGGATTAGGCTCACATTATTTGGTAGACTAAGGTAAGATCGCAGCGATTGAAAAATCTCAGTGACTTCCACATTTGAGGTTAGAAGAGATTTCCGAGGCTCGTGCTTATATTTGTAGCCTTGCTTTGTGTACTTTCCAACGTCATAAAGTCGCCCTTCAACCAAGATTCCCAAGATAGGAAGAGATATTACACTTGAGGGCTCAAGTAAGAATTGTGCATCATAAGGAATATGGATGTTTAATCTTCAGAACTATACTTAATCAGTTTTTTGAATACTCCTGCTAATATATAAGTGTGACGCATAGCCCGGTAATGTTATTATTGTGTAGAGCTACTATTGTGACGG
>CALYDF020003729.1:0-27201 GCA_944474145.2 Dicrocoelium dendriticum
ACAGCATTGGTATAACGAAGTCGGATAATTTATGACACACTTTGCTTAGTATGTGGAATGCTTATGACTCAGCAGGGCAAATGAGACCTAAGATGTAAAAGTGAAGCAAATGGACACATACGTGGCCCACAACTACATATTTTGACTTATTTATTAAGCAATTTTTCGTTATCTTTTACTGTACTCTCATTGT
Organism: Dicrocoelium dendriticum; assembly: GCA_944474145.2. Taxonomy (NCBI): domain Eukaryota; kingdom Metazoa; phylum Platyhelminthes; class Trematoda; order Plagiorchiida; family Dicrocoeliidae; genus Dicrocoelium; species Dicrocoelium dendriticum. Next base: position 194 of record CALYDF020003729.1, read on the forward strand.
GCACTTCTTCAAGTCGTACTAATTTACACTGTTTTCTGAGCCATCATTGTAGGTCACAACTCCATCAATACTGGCTAGCTTTGTAGTCTTCGTGCATGAACCCACTTGCCCAGCCTATCAACTCCTAGTTAATTAAAAAGTACACCCATATTCGATTAAACAGCACGTGAAGGCTTTATTTAGCCTGCAATCTTCTATGTTATATATATTCAAATACACTTTGGAACAATCGGTGTTCCATTATTTGCCCATAATTGCACATACAAAATATTGTTTCACCGCATTCAGTTGAATGCCACACACATACCGATCGATCGGTAGCTCAATCTGTCCCAACAGTTGTGCATTTTGTTAGAAGACCAACTGGTGGACAAAGTTAGGCATATACGCTATATCGTCCTTGCAATTTGTAATGACTCACGATTCCCAAAACATAAGATGCTTTCGCGCATATACAAAACATCATACAACGTGGTAATTGGGATAAGGTGTTCAATTTGTTTCATACCATTTTATCAAACTTGCTTAGGCAAAACAGCTCAAAATGTTGGGCAACACAACATAGGTTAATTATTTAAATAGTCGACTATGCATGGACAATACCCATGCGGTCATGATAGCATGCGATAGATTGACCGTGACAAGCACGTATTTGAATAGTACCAGGATTGCATCATCTGTGCTAAATATGGATGCGCTCATTTAATCAAGCAGCTACGCCTCTAGGCAGAAGGAGAAAGCCAGAGGCTCCTACCGCACTGCAATGAGAGTAAGTCTAAGTCCTTTTAATGACTCTATCGCAGACGCAGTAAATAATCGCGCATGCTTGCTTACATCTTTTCAGCGATGCAGCTCACATTAGGTTAGTGGCGATGATTGCATCCCAGAAATCAGATTCAGCCCATTTTCGGTAAAACACGAGCATCGCATGTAATCGTTCTCACCATGCAAAGGTCGGGGCGTACAATCTGACTTTGCTAGCCACACAACAGCATCAGGGTTTTGGAGCTTACAGAGTACACAGCACATTTAAGACAGTGCATTCAAACCCAATACAACAAAGGAATGAAGACTACTTGAATGTCTTAAGTACAGATGTTCCTGATTCAGTTTAATACATTACATCGAAAGCTGAACTTCTGCCGCAACTTTTGGTATAATGTGCGTGTCGCGAATTACATCTCGGTTGTGTCAACTACAATCAGACTGGTTCTATCTCTCCTATATAATGTGCATTACGGTGAATCTCGAGTTTTTCCTCTTACATGGAATACTACTAAAGCCACAAAGCCCATCCTACCGTCGTTCATTTATCTCAGTGAATAATCAACTGAGACTCTGTTAATTTTGTACACATATTGAAAGAGAGCTAAACAGCACGTCAACCGTGAGATGGCTTTTACATCTAGCGAGCAACGGAAGATCAAATTTGACGGAATTCCAGAGTAGCAAACATTTTCCTTTGCAAAATTGAACTTACTTGGATGTAATCAATGTTGTTGTACCAGCCAAACATTTTCCTTGATAAGTTTACTGCTGAATGATTGACAACAAATACCGTTCAGCCCACCACAAGTGGACTGTTCTCGAACTGTCGAAGATATTGTTTTTGTGTGAGAGAAGGACACCACATGTCTTGTATAAGTTCATTATTCCGCAGGAAATAGTCGATAGAATTTTATTTAAACTCTGTATTTTTAGGTTTACGAATGGCTGACGATTTACTAGGTAGGGCTAAATTGGTAATTATTTGCTGTATAAGTTCTGTGAATTGACTTCTCTTATATCAAACTTAGTATCGGACAGAATACATATTAATAAATAGGCCATCACAGTCCGCGCAGCCGCCAGCAGCCGTTTAAATTTACCTTATATCAAGAACCAACGACTCCCCAAACTTCGACGAGTGACCGACATATAATATCCTATACACTGGTCATGAAAAACCAGTCTGGTACACCCTATGGAAAATGGTTGTTGCGTGCTGTGGAGAGAACATAGTGTCGTAAGAAAAACTGGCTGAAGTTTCGTATATGAACAAATCATCACCCTGCTCCGTATAAGTAGTCAATGGTACAGGGAATTTTTTACCATATAAAAGCAAAACCTTAACAGTTTTTGTCTGTAAGAATGAAGTAAAATATTTTGTGTCTACACGGAAAACGCCTAGCCGTGGACATACCGAAAATTTCACTTGTACCCACTGCTCGCTGACGTTGTCGCGTGCCACATTAACTAGGGCTGAACCACGAAATGCAAGTGTTGTGATACATCATTAAGTCGAGTTGTGAATGCGAACAAGGTAGGAGCATAAATGACAATATGTGTGACTAACTACCATGTCTGGGATTCGCAAAAGCATAAAGAATCCTGGCGGTATATCATCCATGGATAATGTGTCGCCAAATACAAAGATGGCCTTTCAATAATGTGTTGTTGCTGTTTCCATATGAGTACGTGAGAATGGTTAGAGTCATTGAAGATCAGGTACAATGTTGCCATGCCTTCTAAGAAGATGATGTTCTTCTGTTCAAATTGATTAGTTGGGCCAATCCATTCACATGTCTTGTCGCCCTCCGTTATGGCTTCTCAAGAGCAGTATGGTTATTATTTTCGCAGAAGTGTTACACCTAAATTGCGTATTCACAGTGTGGTCATCAGTAATCTTTGAGACCGTAATAAAAGATTGTAAGAGAAAATCGGCCAAATATCTTCTGCAGTAGGTCCAATATTTGGCTGGCATTTTCACGATCAGTTCAGCCTGCATTGGGCATCCGAAATCATCTGCACGAGTAAACCGAGATCACTTTCTTGAGAGACGCACTGCCGGACGTACTTTCCCAGTCGATAGTTGTAGGTGCCCTGGTGGAGTTTGCTCATTAGTTTGCACTTGGCAAGGTTAAACTCGAGTTATTTCACGGTCGAAAAATCATAGGTCCAGTGGGGTTCATCCTGCAATGGCATATGATTGGCTTTTAAATGATGGTCATCTACATCTTGAGGTCATTCACATAGGGTAACCTTTTCGACGTAAAATCTCCTGCAAAGTAGTTTATGAACACGATAAATAACCTTAGTCTTTGTAGCAAAATGTAAAGGACGTCAATGTATCTCTGTTGTCTATAAGAGGGTGTTCAGAACTCCCATATTTAAGCGTTGTTGTAGTAGGAATCAATGCATTCAGTCTTGGATAAGGTCAACAATCCGGTAACTCCGAAGGTTGTGAAGAAGAATGCGGTGATCAAGGCGATAAGCTGGCGGAGAAAAATTAATGCTAATCGGCGTCCACTCTGTCTCTAACATCAACAGATTTTGTTCAGCTAACGTGGGCTAAATATAGTTTCGTGGTGCATGAGCAGATTTTGCAGTACACATGCTGCTCTTGCATTAAGATATGGCATCTCCTTACATAGCACATGAATACATCTGAAACGAAAGATTTCATGATACTGGCAAGTATAGAAAATAGATAATCGGGGAGCAGTTAACGGGTGTTATACGTTTGACTCGCTTGTAAATAGGACTGAATATTCTGCGCTTCCACATTCCTGGAACTTGCATCACGGCGAGAGAGCGTTGGAAACACTGAGCTAGTAGTTCAGCCAGACTCTTGGCAGCTACCATATAGGAGTTGGAATGTACGACATCCAGACCAGTTAAACTGAAATCGCGCAGTGATATCAGTCATTGCAGTATATCAGCAGCTGTTAAGGAGATGTGTCTAAGTCCTGGCGCTGATCTGCTCTGTGTGAGAATGATTTGAGGCAGCGATGCGTTCGGAAAATTCCAAGAACTGGTGTTTAAGCGCACAAGCTGATTCTTCGGCAGTTCGTGCTTGCCTACAGATGGATTTCAGAGGAGAGATGCCATGCTGTAATTTACAAAGTCTTTTAATATACCTGTAACGTAGAGTACGATTTTAGCAGCGCATCGTCGCAAACTCTTGTTGGTGTTTTAATTTATCTTCGCGGTTCATTTTGACACAGTAGTTTCGCCCACTCATTTAAGCGTACATGTTTCCGACGTTTAGATAGATTTGTATGCTTTCAAGGGTGGATTTTACAGGTCCATCTTTTACTGCGTCCTGCTGTTCAGGAAGGAGTTTAGCTTTCTGGGCTAAGAGTTCTAATCTTTAAAACTTTTGTTACTATGGTATTGAGCTGAATGACGAAGCCCCCTCAAGCGGCACAAGGTAATTGTTCCGCTAGAAATGACAAAGTATTGTTCTATTGATGTCAGTCAAAGTACTGCCACGCGTTATTTAGCTGACCACTTCGGCTAACCTGTTGGGATCTGCGACTTTGCAAACTTATGGAGGAAGGAATACTTGGTTGAGCACAGCTCCCCAGGGGACAACTCACAGTCACTGTGTCGACCATATGTTCCTCATTAAGGAAGACGGTGTCCAAAATGCCCAGCTTATTCCGCTTCCTGAATATCGTAGAACAAGTGGCGTGGTCATTGAGTGGGAGGCCAGTGGCTATTTCATGTAGTTCGACAAAACTGAGATCTAAAATGTTTTCCCTGGTATTTTTGTGCACCACTTGTTTCCATCCATGCATCCATGCAATCGCGGGTAAATTGTAGTCAGCTTCGGTTATCTTTGACTGACGGGCAGCACAGAAGTGATTTCTAAAACAAGAATCTGGTGTTATAAATGTAAGTCTTTATATCAAGTTGCATTGTGAATATATGCTTTCAAAATAAAAGCAAAATTCATTTTTCCCAATATCCACATGTATTCATTTATGATGCTGATTTTGCAAGCCCACTTTTCTTGAGTAATTAGCTGATCCCAAGAATAAATGCATATCTGCAGCCTTCTCAATCTGTCTGCTGTTCAGTAAAAATGAATAGGTCACTATTTGTTAGAAGTCCTTTGGACTGTGGTGTCATGCCATTTTTCAATGAACAGTGGTAAATTAGGAGATTAGAGCACAAGTAGATTACGCAATCTGTGCTTTTATTGTTCCGTGATGGAGCGTTGACAATAAGCAGATCGACAGTTCCTTGTTCTTGGGAGAGTTTTAGGACTTCATTGATAATTAGGGCTAAGGCCCTGCTGCTGCATCCATTGGTATCAATGGTGGGGTTGTTGTTGGTGGTGGTAGATTAAATCCCGTGGTACTGAGGTCGCAGTAAGACTGGCCAACTTGTGCTAGGTTTAGAAACTAATTGTAGATATGCTTCATTGGACTGGCAAACTGGCCACTGGGATGACGGCGTTAGGTACCAACTGTAGCAAAGTACTGCCGTGGTTGAGCTTCAGGTTGCATATTTTGGTGGCCGGTAACATAAGTAGGGCAGCAGGTGTTGCGTAGTGTTCTGTCAAACAAGCTAGCTTCGCTATATTGATTTTTTGGCTAGTTAAATGTTAGACCACTAAAAGTTATTAGGAATCTCAGGATCTGAGGTTAAAATTAAAGCGATTTAATTTAAGATGGTTCTGACAATTGTTAGAGCAGTGAGGTGTAGTGCTACGCAGAAGATTTTTTAGTCTCATATTAGGGACCAGTCGCCCATTTCAAGTTAATTTCTCTATAGGTGCCCCCAGATATCTGTCTACTTTGTACACAGTAGGAATATTTAATGGTAGGACTTAGATTATATCAACATTCCTCCGTAAAGGACCTGTTCCTTTTTTAGTAACAGTTCGCTGAGTTTTAGTTCCAATGTCAGACTAATTGACAGCTTGTTGTTTTCACGGCTTGCGTTGTTCAGTTTTTATCTTGTTAGCATGCGCGACGACCTTGAGCTTATTTTCTTTCAAGAATAAAATATCCTCCAATATGGTTACACGGTGTGTCTCTTTCCGCTACATAAGGTAAATCCGATACATTAGTGTCTTCCAGATCAACATACTGGGGAGAAACTTCATTGTAAGCATCGATTTTCATAGCTAAATGTTTAGGCTTCATGCAAGCACGATTTTTAAATAATTCCCTTTCTGAACCTCTCTTTCCATGGGATTCCGATTGACTCTAAGCAATCCGGAACTAAATTCAGTTTTTGAAACCAGTAGAATGCTGTCATTAATTAAAGATGGAGCAATCTCTGGTGTTCGGAATCTCAGTACTACCGGGCAAGTATTCGTGCCTGCGTTTATCTAGTCTTATAATAGCAGTGTGCGCCACCTAAAGAATTAGCTGATCGAAGTGCATGCTTCAATTTATCGGTCAGGTACAGCACAGAAATATTCAAAATAACAACGTTCCTAGAACGCATAAGCATTTCATGACATTTAAAGGCAATATGACTTATGAAGTTGCCGGATCTATACAAGTGTTCAGTGCATTGGGTTCTGGGCAGATCCAGAATGTACGCTAGTGGTGTTAGTTACCGTATGATCGATTCTATAGCTGACTAATTTGTCTTAGGGCTATTAATTATTTTTTCGTGGAGGATGTTTTGCTGCATATCATCATTTCTGCGTCTACCGTCTGAGCATGTTTTGTCAGCGTTGTTTTACGGCAACAGCTGTTGTGGTATAACTTTTTGTCTTACAGCCAATATCCTTGTAGCAGCTGAAACACTTTAGCCATTATGACTTGCACCAATTTGAAATAGGGATAAAGTAAACTGCGAAATTTAGGATTGGAGAGAAACTGCGTGTGTGCAGCCAGAAAACACTGCGCTTCTATGACGCGTTTCAATGTTATATCATCTCGTTAGATATTGATAGCTGGTATCTAACCCTTGATTATTGGGATGCTAGTTGTAACTCTAAATATCAGTCAGTAACCGTTCTGCCAGGTGTTGCTCCTCGGGACCCGGTAGCTTAGGGGTGACGGTCACAACTGACATCCCATTGATCCGGGGTTCGATGCAGGCTACCTCTATCTGACAAGATGAAATAACATTGAAACGCGTTAGAGGACTGTAGTGTACTCCAGATTTCAGAAACATGTGTTCATATGTCGCACTTATTCACGTTTACACTAGTCTTGAATGAATAATCATAACGATTTATATGACCAAGGTAAGTAATTAGGGAGCGGACAACGCTTTACCGCAGTAGGTGGGTAAATAATGTAAAGGCTTCTCAAAAAGCAAGATAGAGTATAGCAACTAGATGAGTGTGCACTGCAACAGATGTTGCAAGCGCACCGCAACAAAGACGCGCGGTTTATGACGTCGCGCCACTATTCATGGCACGGCAATCGGCACTGGTTTGTTAGGATTTTCGCCTCTGTCTATCCGGGTGCGTCACATGATCTTGGGAAGCGCGTGCTATTTATCCGGCTGGTCGGTGAATGTGCTATGTCAGTAGGCGCGATCCAGAGTAGGGTAACAACGAAACAAATTGTCTTGGAAATTACTGCCCAATGGCAACACTGGCTGCGATAAGCTATACCCAATTGAGAACTTTTGCTCTACACTTCAACAAGAAGGAATGATAGTATGCATTTTGCTTGGCGCTCAACATGGTTATTTGAAGATAGCCGCAACAGTACTTGTAGGATATGAGGAAGAAGAAACTATCTAAAGCTTCACGTACCAATGACTTCGGAATTAGAAAGCGGTTTAGCAGTGCTAGGCAGATGAATAGTTCAAAACTGTGGAGTACGATGTAGGTCTCGCACTTGTCTTATTCCAAATGATGTAAAGAAACGCAATTATATGCTACAATACCTTTGGTGTAGCACAGAGTATAGAGGTACCCCGCTTTTTAGATTTTTGGTTATGTTGGCGCAGAACTGCGAATGACTGCAAAAAGTCGTAGAGCAAGCAACCACAGTGGAAGCTGTTTCAGTACATTACAAGGGTTCAGGGCCTCAAAATCAAACACGGAATTTTCTTAACTTAGCAAAGCGCAAAAAGTAACCTCTGCGCCGATAGGGAGCTAGCATCTGATCATGCGTTTATATAGTGTGTGCTCTCAAAGATGTGCTATATATCCAAAACTGTTAAAGGACCGAAAAATATGCGGGTCCGTAATTGTCATCCACAAGACTACGACTCCGTAAATTGTACCATCAAATGCAGTCAAAATAAGAGCAGTTAATGCTACCACCTCTACCGCGTGTAGAAGTATTCTATGTGTGCAAACCACCAAAGAAACTACACATATCCCCAGAAACTGGAGCAACATAGAAGCACGTTATTCTCTAAACATTAAAAGCTCAATTATCCCTGAGATTGCAGCCGGTTACCAGATTGCGTATAAATTAGAACTTTGTGTCGATTAACCAGGGTACAGGTATAAGTAACCAGTATGAAGCGCTTAGTCTACCATCCAAACCCAGTACACAGCGGTACACGACGGTTACTCCAAGTAACGCTTAAATCAAGACACGATGGGGAGCTGTTCTATCGTCAGGCCTTCGTGTTTCAGTTGCCCAGGGCATTGTTATCATTCTTCCATATATTCAATGAAACCAACGGTATAAATGCAAACTAAACCCAGACGACTAACGTAAACATGAAACGCACAGTCGATCCTTTCCAATATCTCCTCCAGCATCCGATATTAAGCGAGCTATTAGCTCAGGCGTGCGGCTGAGATATATAGCATTTCATATTTGAAGTGTTCTATCTTGAAAAAGGATCAAAATAAAACCTCGGTTATAGATTTAACCAGTTACAAATGACGGTTCGTGGGTTATGCAATTGACTATACAATCCACAATAGTAGCATTAATTACTTTAGCAACGCGGCTCAGAATGTGAAGTTCGTTTTCATTCCTTTTACGTGGAAATATTGATGATCTCCGGGATGCAACAAAAAGCATCACTCTGAACATGCGGGCTTTACGTTCGAACCCATCAGCATAAAGCAGTGCAGGGAATGTAGTCAAACATTTCTTACAGCTGGAGTACGTCTAGGTTCTCAGCCACTATTTGATGATGAGCATTCAAAACTCCATCAAAAGGTGAAATGCGAGACTGTGTTAAAGAAAACATACGGTTGATAGCCGATCCTATAACTGGCACCACAATCTCATTTGTACTATGCGTCCACAATTACGCCTCCAATACAAAAGTCCTAAACTGGATTATATAGCAACGTTATAGATGTTAACAGTTAGCTAACCCAGCTTAGTACTGTTAAGATTTAAACGCCAGGAGACGTCTGGATTGTCGCTGAAACATGGCTGAATCCGGAACCTAGTGATGCTGAGATAGGTCTGACCAACATTGTTGCCTCTCGGTATACTTGAGTAAGCAAATGATGTGAAGCATTATTGTATTGCCGATCACAAGTGCGTATCGATTTTGGAAGATTCTGAATCTCATGTCGTCAATTCCTGCCAGTTCAGCTTCACCCACCTGTGAGGTGCTTTTTATTGGTATAACACCTGATAATCCCCCGCGAAAAGTGATCATCACCTAGCTTCCGCTGCGAAACGAATCCTCTTTCGTTCACATCGTTATGTCCTTCTATTAAGTGAACTTGCCAGGCGCACAATGTAAGTCCAAGCCATTCTAGCAAAATAAGTTTTGGCGGATTCACAAGATTAGAAGCCGAAACTCTGATGTACAACCACACGATTCACAAAGGCTGACGTACAATCTGCTTAAGACCCTGTGCACTACAACTTTTACTTACGTGCATCGATTATCCAAGGCAAGCAGGTGACGTTGCTCTTCCATTGCATCTGATACCCGGAATGCATCCGTAGAAACAATGAGGATTCCAATGCCCTGAAACGTTAAGACATCTTCTCTGACCCCGTTTAAGCCACGAGCTAGTATTACTAATGAGCAGTCGCCCGAACATCACCTGGAGTGTTCTTGATATCCTGCTTACTGGGCCATGGTCAAGTGCGTCGGAAATCAATAACATTTCCCTGAAAATAAATAGGATTTCCTGAGTAGCTGGACTCGAAATTGGATGGCGTAAAAGGACTTTGCCTGTTGCGCTTACAATGCCTGCCCAAGCATGCACACCCATGGTACCCATATAACTAAACGAAACCTGTGAGTCAAACATGTAGGGGATGGTTAAACCGAATAACAACAAATATTTAGAGTTGAAAATCTACAGTAATCCTAAAATGCAGGTTAACATTCCCCACAGAGTGCAGCCCAATTTCCCAGCTGTAGCTACAGCAGAGGATATGTTGCTAACAACACATGTGAAAAAACTGCGCTTTGGCAAGATTTACATTTTCCCAGTTACCCTGGAGCACAACAATCCCTTTCACAATTTTTGAAGCTGTAAAATCGATGAACCTGCCTTACATTAAATGAATAACTTTATCATTAAAATCCGGAGGAACGCAAAATTCCTCGGCAGTCATTCCGGCATAAGTTTTGTGTAGGGCTCTCCAGGACCCTTATAGCATTTTTATTCATGGTATTTCTCAAAAACCTTGCTAGCAGACTCTAGTCAAATGTAATTGTATCAAAGTTCGTAGTAGGGATACCTGGACATTCTTATACACGGCCAACCGACAACTGATCTGAGTTACATGTAGCGGAGTGCAGTTTTGCATGTAAGACTCAGGAGTGCCGATGATAGTTGACTTGCAAAACAAAAACTGCGACATATAAAACATGAAAAGAATATAGATGTTATGGTCCAAGATATACTTGACCGCTCAAAACAAACCAAAATTACATCCAGAATAATTATTCAACAAGTTGACCCCATTCGAAGAAGTTTCGGACATTTCGTTAAGTTTCATCCCAACTACAATAAGGTAGACAGCCATCACATTTTCAAGAATCCTCTAGACGGCAGCTCTGACCTATTCAGACTCGTCAATATTGAGCACTTGTCGAATCCCATCCGACTGCAACACATGTTCAAGATGTTCAACCCTACTATATTTCCGCGAAAGTTGAGCGCCAAAGTGACGTTTCATGTGAAACATAGCATTCAAGCCTAGCTTCTTTGGTGCAAACAGGATTTTGGTGCAATTGCAGCTGTAAACAAAATGCGACCAAACATTTATAATTACATTCATTGAGCAGCTGCAGTCTACCAGCCAAAACTGTTACCTTAGGGAAGTATCAGCGGTGTGAAGTGAAAAATCACAAAATGGATACATATAGTGGTGACACGGTAGGTAAAAATCACAGACAAAACGGACAAGCCGCAGAAACTAAGGAGGAACGAAATTAAAGTGGGCACCTGGAATGTACTTCAACAAAACAATGCGAGACCTGCGGAACAAGCCGAGAATGCCTAAGAGCAAACAAAATACATCAGCCTTATATAGAGAACAGCGGGAGATATATTAACGAAAAGCCCGATTTTCCAGAGGGATAAGCCTTTGGCCGCACCGGATGGTATTACCCCAAGGGCAGGGAAGCAACCTCGATCAAGCTATTCTAGAGCTTTTGATGGAATCTTTGCATGTCGAACTCTGCAAGCGGTAGCGAAGATACAGGGGAACGTTTGTCATAATTACCTAGTGGATCAACGGATATCGGGGCACAAATGTGAACTTTAGCGAAAGACAACGTGTGGTGCATGGTGGGTTGGACTTTTCCTCTATACGTGCGCGTGTGAATGAGAGACATTGAACTGGTTTTGTGTTAAGAAATTATCCCTTTTTTGAGGTAGACTTTATGCAATCCGATAGGCGCCTTATCAGCATTTTACAGTATCAACTGCGGATTAGATAACATGAAATCTTGACGAATGCAACAGTTTATAATTGTTTGCATACAATAATCAAGGCCGCATTGGTATCACTCGAGTAAAAGGGCTTGCACCATTGGTCACTGAGTGCAAATTGATGAAGAGAATCCTGATTTATTTCCAGCTGACAAAATACAGTTTTGTTAAGTCAGTTTTGGTAGATCAGTTCTTCTTCATAGTTTTCTACTGACTAGCACCTTGTGGGCAAATCGGCGGACCGCGAAATGTAAGCGATATCTGTACCTTGCATTCAGAATATCATGTTAAGCGGAAGTAAATTATAAAAAATTTTGTCAAACTATTCTTACAAAACTTATTATATCCACCGTAAATAAAGTAAAAATGATGTTCAAAGGAAAGGCAACAGACAATTTAAAGGCGTTCATAACGTCTCGTTCTCGCTATAGTAACCTTTGTTTGGGTATAAAATCATCATCATTCTTTGTCTGATATAACTACATTTCCTGATCATTCGCTGAACAGCAATAACAAAAGTTTCTGTGGTGCTACTCTGCATACTAAGTTAGTAACAAGAACAAAGTTTGTACTATGCTAAAGCTTATCTCGGGACAAATTCAGGTTGCTTAAAATATGTCCAAGATTAATGTGAGCGGCAAGAAACCCATTTTACTTGTAGTTTGTAACACAGAATTTTTCGTCGGATTTCCAAAGTTTTATACCAAGGGATTGGCTGCGCGATGGTGTAATCAAAATGCTTGGGTATTTCTTATTAACAAGTAACAGAATCAGCTTTTCGTGGAGGAATGTCGAAGTAAAGAAAGATCGCTGATGAATTTCGTAGACCAAATGCTTGTGTGGCAGTTTGGAATGTGTTGCGATAGTTTTAAGACCTAGCTATAATATTATAGGCTGTCGATATACCAGTCCTTTCCGGTGAGTGGCGATGCTAGTGTACACTGAGTACCCGGAATTTGAGATCAGCAGAGGAGATGGAACAAAGTAAGTACTCGAGTAGAGCATTTACCTTCCTTATATATGCAGGGTTTGAGATGCTGAATTAAACATGGGCATAATTATTTGTGTTAGTGCAAGAGAAGCCTTGTCAAAGAGCAAGTAGACATTACCTCTTCCTTTATGTATTCTAATATTTTGCGTTACGGCTTCGTAAGGTACCTTGAATGCAAACAAGTGATTTTTCAACATTCGAGACCTAGTATCGCTTGATGAGGAAGTGGTAGCATTTGTATTTGTCCAGGCTAAACCAAAATATATTATATTCTGGTGCTTAATCACATAAAAGTTGCTTCGAGCTGGCAAGTAAGAAGCGTAAAAAATGTTAGGCACTAAAATAAGCAGTATGCGTTTATCATAATTTGCATAATTTTACACTTACGAACCACAGTCTTCGTAAGGTTTTCTACAGTAAAAGAGCGGACATCTGATTCCAGATAACAGGTTGAGGAGCATTGCACTTGGCTAAATTCAAATTGGCTGCTTGATGTACTGTAGTACAGATACATAACGACATCTGCTACGGGAAAATCAAGATTTGGTGAGTTGTTAGTTAATTATTTGGGGATACTCTGTCATTTGCACGACAGTAACATGTAATCCAATGAATAGTGAGCTGCGATATATCACATCCATTAATTAAGTCAAACGCTCGTTGCCGTCCTTTGTAAATCAGTGGGCAAAAGCACAAAATGACAAAAGACCAGTCTCGATTTCCACCCATACATTCGTCAGGTGGAATGAACACCCGTTGACGATTGCGAAAAGGACGAAACGCAGGTATAGTTCGTTCCCGGACGTGTGACGTGTGTCTGCATGGGTCTACATTTTATGCTTTGTTAACTATACCACGGGATACCTTTGACATGTGTATGAATCACACGCACTGCCTTTGAGAAGGAGAATTTTGCATTCCGCTTGAATACGTTTAGCATATTTCCTTTGTTTTGAAGGCTTTGAAGATTGTATTTGCTGCGGGTTTATAAGTGTTAACGACGAAATAATTAGTTTAGCTAAATACTTCAATTAAACTGATTAACGCGTTAATGTAGCAGTGATCTACCTTTGCAAATTTAACTGGCTTGTTCCTTTGTTTATTGTTTTTTGACTGACTGCACTGTATTTGCTGCTATACGATTCCGGTAATAGTAAGCAGTTGTAGAAGGACTATACTGAAAAGAGTAGTCGAATGATTCATCGAAACCGGTAATTGCTGCATTGTCAAAAGTCTATTAGTACTTGCATTCGTGCAAACGCTGTTTTTGGTGTTTTAAAAATTATCTTTGCTATTACATGCATCTGATGATCTTCTTTGCTTTTTATGCAGCACTGAAACGAAAGGGTCCCGAAGGTTTCTGTTATTGAACGAAATTTCTGAACCGAAGTTCATAAATCCATCCTATTTTGGACGTTGTCATTTGCAGTAGAAAACCTAAAATATGACCGTTATAGTGTAATGTCCACTACATTTATCATACAGAATTAATATCGAATAAATCATTTATTTATTGATGTTGCTAGAAGCAGCTTAACAGGTACACAGTTGTGTATCCCAACTGACGTCATCTAAATATTGGTTAGTGAAAAATCACTTCTGAATATATGCATGCGCTCATGAGTTTTAGGTTATCTTTGTGCTATACCGCAAGCAGATACAGTAATCCACATGGTACTAAGAAATAGAAACAGTTATGCTTTGATAACGGACTGAATCTTACACCCAATGGGGACTTTAAATCAGCCTTTGCCCTATCAGAGGAACACCATTTTTACTTTATCTGCCGCAGATTCAGCAGTCTTCAACGGACATTATTGACATTTTTTTAAGTTAGCCAGTTCCAAGATCACTAACGCTCTACTGCGCTGTTATGGAATCGTGCTTTGAAACGTTGCACGCGCTACCCGTACATTTAGCAATGGTGCTTTTATAACGTAACAAAGCATCCTCCCGATTGACAGACTAGGATGACGGTTTTAATTCTGCTGCGAGCAAATGCATGTGATTCAGTTATTCGACGGAAAACAATAAAAGTACATACATGACTGTATACCGGTGAAAGCTGTGCACCCAATACCAATTTTTCAGTTGACGAATAAGCATTTCAAATTCTTCTTATTCCTTCCGCGGTAGTTATTGTACAATGCTGCAAATGTACCTTTCGGGTACATAAAGCATATATAGAATTGACTTGCGTAAGTGCTAAAGGAGGGGTTCCTTATGAATAATCTAATTTAGTTACAATTCAAGGTTAATTAGCTGCTAGTAAGGACTGGTTCCTATAAAACTATTTAGTAAATTTTTTGCCGTAGTGGATAGCCATGTTCAAAAAGAAAAAAGTAACAAGGCTTCAGTAGAGCGCAGACTGTTTTATCCCTTGGCTAACTTTCGAATCAAAATCCGTGTAGTTATTTGTCAAGGAACAATTACACATTTTTTGGATTATTGTTATTCGTTAAATGTTAGTTTGTGGATCGGTGGTTGGTGAATTGTTGAGCTAATCCCCTTCTGTTGTGTAGTATGATATCCAATGTTTTCCAGCATTATGTTTGCATTCTATTGTTTAGATATAGCGTAAACAAGCCGAGTAATAGAAAAGGGAAATAATTACAAATTGTTTAACCGGCTTTTTTGTATCCCAGTAAGTCCCTGTAGAATGCTGGATTCACTCGAAAACTAACATTTTCTGCTTTCTTTGTGCTGAACTCTACGGTACACAGGCGTGCACTGAAAGCAAAATGGTTCAAATGTGTGAAATATGGTTTCGTCCTTAACTCACTGAATGATTTACACATAGTTGCCGGTTCGTCAATTTATAACTATCCTCATCATGCACAAGTACAGTGTTTAAACATGGTTTTGTTCAGACGCAAAAGCAGCGAAGCTAGAAGAAAACCGGTGATTTTGTTCGTGCAATTGAAGGCATTTTTCATCTGTCATACGGTTTAGCTCATTTTGAGCAAGAACTCTCTCCACTGCCACAGATTCCTATAACAGTAGATAAAGTTGTAAAAGTAAACACTTACAACGTGTGCGCTGCATCATAGTTTATTTCGGGTAGGATATCTATCTCAGCAAATATGCTGTGTTTAAATGATATTTCGACCGCATGTTCGTACGGTTTTTCCAGATGCACTAGTTTTTCCTGATGGTGATTTGAATGGTACTGAACATAAACTATTTATTGCTGCTGCAGTTGTGTATGGTCAATACGCGTTGCATTAAAAGAGTTTTTCAGTTAGACTGCTCACACGTCCTCCTGTGAACGTGACAACATATCATTACCCATTCGTACCCATTATTGTAAACTTCTCCACCTGCTTTGCCGTAAGGACACCGTAGCTCAGTACTAAGCATTATATATCGATGGAAATAAATTCGAATGTTTGACGAGGCTGTATTTTTAGGTAACAATATTAATAAGCAAGTGTGATGGATAGATCCGAGGCACACGTTGCTGCAACTCCGTTGACACAGATAATCTTTTAATCGCATACTGTATCCTGACCACATGCCAGCAATTGTCGAAATAAGGCCTTCTGTTTATGACATGGTATGCATTAGAGGAGAGAATAAAGGTGCTGGCCGAAAGCGTGTATGATCAACCGGAAAATAGATCAGAGAAATATGACGTTAACCTGGCGCGATTTATAGTAGGATTAGAACAGGGAGTTTTGACGTCTCTGTTCTACCTATGCTACAGTGAAAAATAATATTGAAACGTCCGTGAATTTACCTTAGTAAACTAAACTTACAGTCAGATTATCGTAGCTAACCTTTTGCAAGGATTTTGGATAATTAACCAAAATTACCATTGCTTGGCAACATCACTGGGTATACATAATTGTTTAAAACACAATGTCAAAATGCGGCTTTTTGTAGGGTTAAATTTATCTAATGAAATTTAAGGCGTTATTCTCGAATTAGTTGCTTATATTAAATCACAGGTAAGTAGATGTGGAATGAAATTCGAGGATGTGATAACTCTTTTCACACTGTCCATAAC
The DNA here is from genome assembly GCA_944474145.2 of Dicrocoelium dendriticum. NCBI lineage: Eukaryota > Metazoa > Platyhelminthes > Trematoda > Plagiorchiida > Dicrocoeliidae > Dicrocoelium > Dicrocoelium dendriticum. Next base: position 16,763 of record CALYDF020003729.1, read on the forward strand.
CTACCTCACTATGTTACCATAATAGTTATTCACAACTTCTTTGTTCATTAGAATTGCAAAATTTCGGGAACTAGGCATCTAATAAATCGAGTCAATGACGAATTCCTGAGGTCACATTTTGATAAGCCGTACATAATATGCGATGTTCCACTTTCTGCAACCTGGCTTGTTGCTTCTGTTATCCAATAATCATAGCTGCTGGCTTGTTTACTAATTCCGGCTATGGTGCTCCGAGCACATATTGTGTCGATTGTTGAAGCGATTTAAATTGTGGGTTTTTAAGTATGGTGTGCAATATTTAATGAACTATGAAATACACAGTATTGTCTAACATTATTATTTTTGAGTTTACTCATTTGTTTCTCAAAACGATTTCACTGCTATAGTTAAATCTAAGTTACAATCTCGAACAATTGGCTTTCGAATATATTGCATATATATGCATATACACTAGAATGATTATAGATAACAGTCTCTTTTTATTTAGTAACGTTAGGAACTAAATCGCTCTCCAACTAGTGTGTTTTCTGGACCGGTGGATTTTGAATATACTTAATGGCAATGCAAAGAGTAATCATTATGGCAAGCACCCATCATCAATGTTTGAAAACCGGTTGCCTTTCCTGAATGTATAAGGTATCGGTAGATCTGATGGATCTTGTAGCGGAAATGTACACAGAAAGCAAATATTAACTGGATGCACTTTTGTGCGCAACAGGAGCACAAGCAAGCATCATGTACATGGTAGTTCATTGGATGCTAATGTCCGCTAAATGAGCTGCTGCTGGTGGCACTAAATCTACTTGCTGTAAATTTAAGCTAATTATTAAACTCGGGGGTGTAGTAATGAAAGATGGTAAGACGATATGTATACATAAAAACATAGGCTGTTTCACTCGTGTTTTCGGGCAAAACTTTTGCGGAGTAGTACTGTCTGAGTAATCAGTTATGTTAAGAAATTGACCTTGTAATTACGGTCAGTTAAGCAGAGCTGATGAATCCGAGTCGAACGATCGCAAACACAGCAGTCAACGCCCAAATAGCACTTGGTAATATATTGAAATTCTTAGCATCAGAAATATGCAAACGCTCAAAAGTACTTTCTTTTGTCCTCTTTATGCGTCTTAAGATTCCACACTCTCTGACGCTAAGTCAAGCGACTTTTCACTAACTAGAAAATCTGATTACGGTTCAAAGTTCGAGTTACCGAGGAGGGTTCGAAACAACTTCAATAGTCTTACTCTAGCATTAATTTAAAGTTAAATATTGGTTTGGACAATAAGTAAAAGGTCTTGGCAGTTGCACTTGGTAAATTAAATTTTATGATATTAAACATCAACCCGCAACACACTGCCGCTAATGTTTGCGCTAATACAACTTATAAGTCCTCCTGGTTCAGCTGAGTGAATAATGATCGTTCTAGTGAAATATATTTTGATTAGTTTTTACGATGAAGCTGAACACATATTTCAGTTAATCGCTATGTCATTGTAAATCTATGGATACACGTGCAAATGGCATTCCTACTGCTATACTGTGAAACAGATAACACCAAACAAAATAGAGGGTCCATGGAGTTTAACCTTGGTTTGCCTGATTTACTGAAGCAGTTACAGTGATTTTTTCAATGAAAATCGTTAACATCTGCTCGGATGCTTGCGTCAAAACAAAGTGCAATATATTTAGCCAACTTATTGAATTACCGCTATTTCTACAGACAATTTCATTGATTATTTGTCATGGATATCTTTGCTATTCTATTCGTTTTGAATGGGAGATACGGATGATAACTGAGCATAACAGTTAGAAAGCTTTACCTGGGAGTTTAGGAACTTCTCTTGTACAAGTATCAATACTTAGAGCGATAAATAACATTAGATAACAATGACAAGAATTTAGACAAAATACTTGGTCAGTTTTAATTATTGGTTCCAACAAACATAGTGGATAAATGCGCAGGTAGCTATATAACCAAATTATAGTGTTTGGCTGCTTAAAATTTGCGCACTTCTTAGAATGCACTATTAAAATGTAAGATTTATTCTTCTCTTTTCAATATCGGCGAAATGCAATGTGTCGTAAATCATTAAAGCTATTTTTTGATAATATTAACGGTGTATTGGCTTGTTCTGAATTTAACAATTCACGCAACTGCTTACATGATAACAACCATCATACAACGGATATATATGCTGCAACCAATATAAACATCACGGATGTTTACCTAACTGAATAATTAAATGCTCATTAGCAAATGTATACTAACTGCACATCTGCACTAATAGTGCCCACTAAAGCTTTGTATATATAAGTAATGCATTATAATATTTCCATTTACTTTATAAAATCGATTTGGTTTTTACTAGCTAAATGTGGCGAAGATTTGAATACAACATCACCGGAAACGATACTTTGGAAAGGAAACAAAGGAACATATTATCTTTGCATTTGGCGAATTAAAAACGACCGCGGCGGGAAAATATTACTAACAATTGAGAAACTGAAGGTAACGCCTTTACGAAAATGATATATCAGTTAGATAAAATTGCAGCGACATACGGCTGCATGCATTTACTTTAGCTTTGCGTCTAAATGCTACGACATGCTACCGTCACACATACAATATGATCGTCCAATTTAACATATGTCAACTAATCTGTTTCGGGTCACCAAATAAATTAGTACCACATATTCCATTCAGCTTAGTTAACGTAAACTCCGGGTTAGTAGATGTATTCCGGAGGATAACTGAAGTTGGATCAAAACCGAGAAATGGAATTAAGTCTGTGTTAAATATATAAAACTGTGCAAGTATAAATGTCTCACCAAACTCCGCAAATAGATGATATTGACTGCTAGGCTTACAAAAAGTAACATGCTGTAGTTTACTATCAGCACTAAAGTGATTATCCGCAAGGTCGATATTTAAATTTATCTGAAATATTTCTACGATTGAGAAAACATGCTCAAGCAGTTAACTTCGAAACAGCGAAACCCTTTTAGAGGAAACTTATTTTGAACTCATTATTAGGCTAAATATTCTATTTGCATAACTACAGCCTAAGGCCATCTACAAGCTACAAATGTGTAGTCAGCAGCGCTATCAGTGTTTATTGCGGTGGACAGTATATTCGGATCAACTAAACAAACAATTGTTACTATAGGTACATTATCAAAGATAGCTCAGGAAATGAACAAGTTATAGCTGAAGTAACTAACGTGCAAAGTTGCACTATTGAGGCGGAATTATTACGTTACTCTGATGAATATGCAAAAAGATAAGATTGTTATGAACAAACATATTTTGACCATATATCAAAGAAATTAATGTATTTCGATATTTCGAGGTGCTGTCAATATAGTGATCGTTATATCCCCACCTATTTTTACAATCCTTATTTGAATATGGTTAGGTAATTGTCTGTTTTTTGTTTTAACAGCTTAAAGGTGATGGCAAGAAACTTTTAATCTTGGATGGTTCAGATTGCAATGCTAGGCAGATTGGCACGTTCAGGGGAACGGTGATCAAGGTGCCTCCAATAATCAAAAGTACTTCGGATGCCATTATGATCGTTTTGATGGGAACGAGAGGACCCGTGGATTTCTTTGTTGCAAGCTTTTCATTTGGCAAGTACCGCTTTTGATGTTACTTCACTTAATTTAGTCTATTGCGATTAACTTGGTGATTCGCTTCTGATTCACTGATTCGCTTAGCTATTGTCCTTATGTTGCCAGCCTCAAATTTTCATTCACAATATCCGATACAGTCCGCTAGAGTCCTTGCGTGTTGCTATGAATTAAAAATATAGTCATATGCTTGGTACAGGAGATCTGCATATCGTTGATTTTGAAGTGATAGTCAACGTAGTAGGATCTATCGACGATGGTTTTTCGCTAACCTACCGTTGTTCATGCACTTCCCTTCTCCCACAACGTTTACCATGGTGCATAATCCATAAATGCTAAATCTAGTGCTAACTAGCTAAGAGCCATTGTTGACAAATAGATCCGTGTAGTTCTTTGGGTTGAAGTGTTCAAATGAACCCGATGCAGAACCTGAAAGAATCTTCCTAGCATGCACCTAAGAACATTGCCACATTCGTTGCAATATCTATATGGATACGCGAAATAGTGAAGCCCAGAAAAGCATGCTAAGTTTCCATTAACATTTCTGCACCAATGAAAGCAAAAGCATTGCGATTAAACATTTTCGTCGAGCCTTAAAGCAAAGTAGATTTGAAAAGCATAAACCAAAAATATGTGGCTTCAATATTGCCTGATTGGCTTTTTCATACAAAACTTCGCCCATTTCAGAAAGTCTAACTGTGTGGGAGGCTAAACATGGACACAGGGTGGAGTCAATTCGTGAAAACCATCCGAGACACCAACTGGACAATTATATACTTGTTGGTTTTAAACGCAAACAATTTTACCGATTCTTCTAAAGCTGTAGCATAGATTAGCATGCCTTCCTGCCAATTATCTTTAAATGGCCAAGGCTTTACGGGTACAGCACTTACTTACATACGCTTCGAGATACAAAAGCTATCCCTGTTTTTATTATTCGACCATGTGTCACATTCACTGTAAAACGGTGCAAAAACCTCTGCTAATCTTTCATACTCTGATTGCAGCATTCATTCCAGCAAACATGCATACTGCAAAAAGACATGCTGGAATCTGTTAGCTTTGTTATCATCAAAGCGTCACCTTAAAACAAGAGAGAGATTGGCGCTTTGAACTTAACCATTACCGCCTCATATAGCTTCTCCCTGTGCTGTTCAAAATTATGGAAGTGATATTCGAGACCCACTTGTGGCATGCTTGGAAAGATGTACAGCAATTGAGCATTGGTGTTTGACGTGTGTATATTCGTGATCGACATGTCCTGTAGGATACTTAAAGGCAAAATGCGAAAGAAAAAATGCGGCATCAGTAAAATAATGCGTGAAATACATGAATCACCATGGGGTTTGGATTAACTCATGAGGGAGTAGGGTTATGACACCTTCCACTGTTTATTGTGTATTAATGTCAGCATTTAATGGTTATGGGCTATATCGCCTAGTTTAAATTTAATTTGTATCGTCAATGCGTTTTTGGTAAAGGGTTATGGTTTGGGTATTACTTACATGTGGCGGGAAGTCGTTCCATGGCTATGACATTCGGAGGGGTAAGAAGTTTAATCGATATTCCAGACAGCTATACTGTCTTAGCAGCCTTAACTGATGACCCCTTAGATATGTGTTTTGACTGCGCCTCAAAAGAGAATGGCATATGTGTTTCTGGTTTCTCATAAGCTGATACACCATTTTAAGACTGCCTAATAGACGCTGATAACGTCCGCTTTAAATTTAATCGTTCTCAAGCTGAGTGCTTAGGGAAGGCGTGCTAAATCTGGAACGTTCTTTGTCGCCTTGCCTTATGCAGTATTGAGCGTGGTGAGATACTACTTCCATCAGGATTGCCATGCTTGGGAAGTAGGTTCCGTATGCGGACTCACGTGCGCGCCAAGTATTTTCAGAAAGACTGAGGCGTCAAACTTCCCGAACGCTCTAGAAGAAGGCCAAAGTGCTGGTTTGCTTTTCTTGATGCCTTCTTAGTCTGACTCAATCATCTAAGTCATCTTGCACGAGTACTCCGCGAACTCACTCACGAGAAGCACGCTGTAGAATTTCTGGTCCTAGGCGGTAGTTTGAAATATGCTGAAGCTGTATGTTGAGAACTTTGCACTTGGTGGCTTTGAAATGCCGCATGCTCTCGATGAACCATGTGCATGCTATGTTCGGGTCATCCTGTAAGGCTGTGTGGCCATCCACTGAAGCAGCAGCATGCCATATTTTTGCTTATTAACAAATAGCAGGCAGTTTAAAATAGCAGGCTGGCGAGGATATTTGGGAAGACCAGGAACAGGAGGGGCCCTAATATCAAAACCTTAGGTACGCCGCACTGAACCTCGATTGGTTCGGATAGGGTGATCCGAACCCTCACATTCATGTGACGTTGAAGGGAAAGGTCTACTATACAGCCCAGAACGAAATTCCCGTTTCCATATATCTGGATTTTAGGCAGTGAAATGCGATGGTCCAGATGGTCTAATGCCTCTGCGAAAACCACCTAGGCCGCCTCGAGGGATACACCATCATCCATAGATTCCGTTCTGCAAGCAAAGCAGTCAACAAGTTAGAAATATAGGGCCGATTTTGCCAAAATCTGTTTTGCTCTGGAATGAAATTTGTTGATGTGCAGGTGCCCCACAACAGCATCAGCTACAATGGACTCCATAACCTTGGAGATCGCCACAAATAGCGTTACCAGGCAATAATTTGCTGGTTCAGCACGCCTACCACTTATGCAAATTAAAGTGAGTATCCCGTGCTTCCACATCGCGAGCACGTGCATATAATTAAGATATCCATAAAAGAGTAATGCTAGCGGATCCTCTACACTATTGACGGCAACTTTCCATGCTTGCGGGCTAATGCCGTCCGCACCTGGAGAGCTGAACGTTCGCAAGGACTTCAGTCTCTTCATTGCAGCTGTGGGTTTAAATGATATGTGTAGGTAAGCTAGGTCAAGTCTATTAATGCTATGCATTTGTTTCATGTTCCTTACAAATGACTTCATCATTTTAGGTCTCTGCATTTTGGTTTAAGATATGCTTGCTATGAGCTTGTTGAATTTGTTGACGAATTCTCCGTAGGCCACCTCAGGGAAACATTTGGCTGGGAGCAATTTGCTTGTTGCTCCTATGAGGTCGGACTGGTCATCATATTTATTTGTTGCTTACCAACATGGCCGTTTTGATCTTATGCACTACCTCACCCTTCAGTGGCAAGTCGCGGAAGCTTTTCTGTTCCTTCCTTTTCGTACGGCTGAGAGGTTGCACAACGCTTCGTTGCAAATTGCAGAAGGCGGGGTTAGCGACAACACCTCGCTGGTTTTGTGTTCTGTTAACCAATAGTGCCCTGGCTTCAACCGACTTTAGATGTAATTCTGATGGCAGTTCTTGCGGAACTTGTACCCAATTTCGAGCACCCTTTTAGCCATTGCTTTAGTGTAGAGCAGGACTTTCAACAATCTTGGACCACTTCTTTTGTAAACTGGTGATATCGACAGACTTGAAGTTGAGTTGGCAATCACTTTGTGGTGACAGCGTTATTCCCGTAAGTACTGTCACTATTCCAATTCATGAGTTTGGACGTGAGACTCACCGGATGACTGGATTTTTGCAACACCATGGACAAAGATGGATGTTAATTCCGTTTGCATGCGGTGTTCATCTGGGTTTTGCTTCATTTGCCGGCGCTCACTCCGAATCATGTCGGGGAATATTCTAACGAAGCACGACGAATCACGAAGACGGTGAGCTGACAAGGAGATGGTCTCCGCTTCGTCACAAGACTGTAATGTGACCTGATGTAGCCTTGGATCACCACAGTTAACTGAGTTTGGGTGGCAGACGATGTGAAACCAAACAGGCTTATTGGCCAGGATTCCCGTTGCTTTCTACGTGGAGTCCAACTCCTTTAGATCTTCCAGTATGTTGACTTTGATTGTGTTTACTTCTGACTTGGGCACGTCAGAGCGTATAATATTCATCGGGCTCTGCGTTTTCCTGGTCTTCGTACATTTGGATAAGAGAGTTCCTCCTTTTAATAGTAGTGCGTTAGGCCTTATTTTCGGGGGCGCATTGGTATATATGTCTCTGCTAACACTCTTTGGCGTGGTTGCAGACATGCTCCCATATATATACGTATACATATGTATATGTATATATATATTTAGGGGAAGGCAGATAGCGTGCCATGTAGTGAAATATATGTTCGTGCCTATACAGTTATTGATTGGAAACGGTAAGGCAATAAAAATAAATACTTCAGTAGTTACTAAATGAACAATTGGCACCGATCTTTGAAAGAAAATGAAATGTAAGTGTAATATCCATATCTAAAGTTATGAAATTATATTCCACCGGTTATTATGTAGAGTGTAGCTGATTTACTTTGCCAGTTAAAGAAGGCACATTATTTTCTAAGACCTAGTTAATGTCATTTTCTTCTTAGAATGATAGATCAAGTTATCAATGGAAAGAACTGCCTATATGGCTTAGTTTCATTTTGGTAACAATAAAAAGACCACAAAGTTCTACAACTATTACAATTCTGGTTTATTATTCAGCAATTTCCAAGAAACATCAAATATGCAAATTCGCTTTTACTGCCAATTAATAAATAGACAGATCAGATCCAATATAGTTAAAAACAAATCAGGAAAAGACGGATATTCTCAGTCGAGGATAGTTGAAGCAATGTTAAAGCATGTGATTTGTAGCGCAGTCATAATTAAGAGGAATTTTAAATTACATCAGCGTCTGCAGACAAGATATGCTTCCGAGAAACAGATTGCGTCACACATTAAAACTCGAGCTTATTACGTTAGGAAAACGGAAAGAATGCTACCAGAGGGTTTTGTATAGAATTGGTTATTTGTATGCTATTATCGTGGCAACATTTTGCTCGAAACGCAAGTGCATCCACATTTTGCACCAAAACCCAATGTTGCCTCCAAGAAAAGATATTAAAACTAAGTTGTATTGAAAACAACCTAAATTAGTGAGATCCCAGTAAGATTCCAACCTATTCCGAGAAAGCCTGTTACAATTTACAAAAGCTGATATCCAACGGTGAATTATCTCTTGATAGACTGCGTCTGCGTACTGCATCCTTGTGTTTGTCGGCATTGGCAAATCAACATAGGCGAACATAAGTTAAAATGTTTTAATGATTAGCATGTAACGTTCTACTTGCCTGGTGTAAAATGCATATACTAAGGACATTGTGTCACCGCTACAGCAAATATCGTGGATCGCTTATATTTAAAACATCATTGGCTGCCAATAGCTTTAGGATTTTAACTTAAATTCACTAAGTTTCAGTTGCATAGTAAGCATATGTCCGCAAACGAGGTATGGTCTGATGAATCGCAACACCCCGGCTACCTTTCGTCGCACGCAGTTTTACTGCATCTTCAAAATCCCTCATGGTACGATGAAAATCTCTTTAAAAGAGCTGCAAATAATAGCGGTGATAAAATGGAGTAGCTAAATAACATTTGTTAGATAACAGGAATATTCAATATGTGATTGTTGTAGGAGAAGGAAAATAGCAGAGTAACTACTTGTTATATTTGATCAGCTTGGTAGGTCTAAGGATTATTGAGACGCAGTGGACTGTTATGTTAGTAGAAACGTTTAGAGGCTTTTCCAGCGAAAGGGTGGTAAGATATACAAAGCATATATCGCTTTTTCCGTTTGTAATGCTTTTTCTAAATAGAAATTTTGCAATGGTACTTTTGTGTGCAGTCTGAATCTGCTTCCAAATCTAACAAATCAATGGGTCCACAAAGAGAAGAAATTTACATAAATACATGAGAATTAATGTGTTGTTGAAAGTGATCCGGAGACTATTGGAGTTTCTAAAATATCTAAGTATATTTTGGTAACATTATTGTCATCATATCCCGAAAACGCACAAACTGAAATAAACCGATTTCATGGGCTTGGCTAGCTAAATATTACAGGTGCTAAATGTTTATGCTAAGCTTATTCGACGATGAGAAGCGTCACCAAAAATAACTGTCCAATTACGCAATCCGCACAATCGCTTATGTCATCTGGCATAGGACGGAATCCTATAGGATAGCAAAAATTAATTCCGTACACCGCTTAAAATTGGGCTGCTCTTTATGTCCGCTGACTATACCATTTTAAACGCATGTTAGCTTATTGTGCCAAGCTTTTAGCGTGGTGCATTTTCGAAATCGCGTGCAGTACTTTCAGGTTAGCGAGGCTAAGAACGCGGATTTGGCGTCCTTGACACTCGCATTGGTCATGGGACGTAAACCAATGGGACACCGGTTAGAAGCCTCCAGCATAAACGACAGACAGTCCAATGCAAGTAGCTGAGCACTACCTTCTGTTCTGTCTTGATGCCCCTCTGAAGTAAACCTCGATGATTGGTCTCCAAGCTGAAACCGACCAAGAAGCAAACTGTGCTGCCTGTCAAAGGAGGAGAACCTAGCTAACACATCATCCAAAGCGTAAGACTTAACCAGTGTGGACAGATATATGAACCAGCACATGAGGCGATCTATGGTGATCGCTATCGGCTACATAATGGTAGCATATTCAGCGGCCCAACCATGGTGGCGTAGACAAGCCACCACCTAACTGGTATTCCAAAGTACAGCAATGGCTGCTAGGCGGTTAGACAATCGTGTGCGAATGTCATTGTGAAGATCATGTGGGACAAAGCTCCCATAGAAGTTAGTAGACCAGCCTGAAGCTGAACAACTAAAATACTACGGTTGCTTAATTCGATCACAGTTGGTGAATCAACAAAAAGTAATAGGATTGTAAGTGTAGCGTTGACACGACG
>CALYDF020003730.1:0-27196 GCA_944474145.2 Dicrocoelium dendriticum
AAAATGTTCGCACCTATGAAACAGATTTGGAAGATATTTTACAAGACATTCGACAACCACAACACCTATAACGGACGACGTTCTTACACAAGTCTCAAACGATGTTGAAGACACTGTTTTTATGCAAGACATTGTTCACAAGGTCAATGCCACAGACAATCTCTGGACTTTCATCTATCGTGGGCCACCACCAACTATTATTACTAACCACCGCATTAATGCTATATTAATACAACATAATGACCACTACCACGTCGTTTTTCAATCCTTGGCACAGAACCGTAATCGTTCTCTACAACGTATCTTACAAGTCTTATCGATTCCAACAAGCTACTCGTTTGATATACTAGCAACACTACAACCCGTTATGGATTGGTTTCGTTTTGCGCCATACCTAGCACGTACAGGATATACTATACAACTTTTGGGTAAAAGATTACAACACCTCGTATAGCACATTGAACTAACACCCATGGACCAAAAAGACTGTGCCGCTCTAAATCGAGAATCCAGAAAACAACATGTCAATGTAAACCGATCGAAGCGCACTAATCTACTCGACGAACTTGTCGAGATGCATCTATGTACACATCTCAAAGACCTTAAACGTTGTCTCACACGTCAACAGCGACTATCCATCTACAACGAGTTTGGTATGCAGTGGGAAGAATCTGCAAAGATGTGCATAGAAGCCTTTAACGAAGAACTCTATCAACGTAAAACCAACATTACGTTTGAGGAGTACATCCAAGAAAACAACCACATGTTTCAGTGCGCTCATCCAAAATCTACAGATGATCCCTTCCTAGATAATCTCCTAGAAGCCAACAAAATCTCTAAAGATAAGTTTTGCACTGCTATACACGAGATCATGGACAAGAAGATTGACCGTCTCAACACTCTTTGTATTGAGGGACCTACTACTACCGGGAAATCACTTGTACTCAAGCTCATTACACAAAATTACCACTGTGGCACCGTACAACGTTCCGGAGATCATTCACAATTCTTTCTACAAAACCTTGTGGATAAACCTATCGCTCTCATGGAGGAACCGCGCATTACTATCAACACAGTAAACGATTTCAAAGAGTTGCTCGGCGGGAATCCTTTTGACATCCATGTGAAACACTCTCCTGATGTAACCGTGAAACGTCTTTCAGTTTTGATTTCAACCAATCACAGCCTAGGAGCTTACATTACCTCCATCGACGCAGCGGCTATATATGAGCGATGCCATACCTTCCAATTCAAATTTCGGGTTGGCACGCCGGAACTGCCAAAACCACGGAGCACCCTCTGCGCTTGTTATTTCTCTGCCTGGTATGGCAAGTGGTGGGAAGGGAATCCTTGTCGATTCGACGAATAACGACGAGGAGACGCCAGGAGAGACTGCCCCTACTACAGCTAAACGAATCCGACTCTTCCGACCTCGATACAATACCACAACCATCACCATCACAAGAAAGCAACACATTACGTCAACCAGTACAAACCCGCCGATACCTCTGACACCTTTTCCATTACCTGCTTACCCCTCTCCGCCTTCGAATTCTGGACTCTTCAATCTGACCAAACCTTCGCAGAACCTTTCGCAACCATGCGAAACGCATTTCCTTTATGCACTTTCAACCATGCTACATTACGTTTATCACACTATATACCTTTACAAAAATCTCTCCAAGACACTACTGCAACTGATGTCACGGCATTCAACAGTGCTCCATACATGTACATAGCCGAGGACACTACTGGACTCATCAACACTGTTCCCACTAACGTCACTGAACAATCTCTACTCAGTCAAGACTGTAAAGTCTTATCTTCCACATATTGGAACTTTTCTACTGACCAAGGACTCCTTGCATGCAATAACGTTCATACCCTTTCCGCTAACGATGTGTACTTCAAACGTTACGACTTTGATAACGACAGCAAATTTCTTACTACTACACCTACAGGTACAGCTAACGGATTTTCCTACATGCCTGGAGATTATTTTAACAACACTCCTCCATACAAATATATGCCATTCTGGAAAAAACTCGTACGCACTACTCCTGTTCCCACTACTCTACCCACCGCTGTGTCTGATTACATTGCTTTTGATGCCTACTCTTACACTATTAATCCCATATTCCTCTTCCTCCCCTACATTGAACCTGTATCCACTTCCGAAGATATCGTCCGCATGATGGGACATGTTCTCCGTGAAACCCAACTCACTCTTACTCTCATCGGTCCACAGGACGGCTGGCCAAACATTGCCAGCACTCTCAATGTCTCGACTGAAGCAAACTCTTGTGCTCTTGATACTGGCCACTATACCGATAAAACTTTGATCTTCCCTACCTTTCTCAATCACGCATACATTTTTCCTACCACATTACGTCTTCTTCGTAGAATCGATATTGGCTAGCAATCACTCGACCGCTAAAACTTTTACCATACTCCTCCTCCACTCAAAAATTTTTCCCGTATTAGTCCGCTCCGATCGAATTGCGAGTAGACTTGGTAAACTTGAACGTATCGTTGCAGACCAGATTCTCTGGAATTTGTCTGCTGCGTTTTCGTGTTGTATTATGATTGCACTAACACGACTGTTACTAACAATAGTAGGTGGAGGACCCCTATAGATGAACGTCCATAGGTTGTCGGTACTATTGATCTTGTGAATGATATCGCTGATAAAGACTTCGTCTTCGGCGGTCTCAGCAACTTGTGTGAGTACTTCTTCCGGTATCTCTGGTGCGCGTAACTCAGCAAGTATGTCTTCAAGCTCCTCGTCATGGGATCGCTTCTCAGGAATGTTACTTTGGGCAGGTTCTAACTTGCGTTTCCATCCGCTGGTAGATGGCTGAGGAGGAGGAGACGGTGGAGAAACGTCTAGTAAGTCATCGATCATAAAGGACGTCTTTTTGGTTGGTGACGCATCCAGATCGACGTTGTGTTCAGCAGCTCTCTTTAGTACGTGCATGGTGGCTTCAACATGGTGTTCAACGTGAGACTTGGTAGATTTAGGTACGGGTGTTTCGATGCCGGTGGACTGCATCTCGTTGTACCATTGTTCATATAGCTCTGGGTCCTGTCTTCTTAATCGCTCACTCATTACCCAGTGAGGGTAACTAAGAATCACATTTGAATGTTCCATCTGTTCCTTGTACTGCTCGTGTCGTTCTTTGAAGGTCTTTTTTCGGTCCTGGTGCCACTGGTCTAGGTTGGCATTCTTCTTCCTGATAGCCTCGAATTTAGCGATCTGCTGCTTAGTAAACGGCATCGTGAGTTAGCAAGTGTGCGTTTTTCGTGTGCTTATAAACTAGTGAGAAGCGTAGGTAACGGCGGGAGTCAAATATTTGTTCACCTCCTCCTCTTCTCACGAATTGTTTTGATGACCTGAGGAAGAGGAATGCGAAAAAACAGGGGTGTGATTATCGATTTCAATTATTGATTTTATATTTAGCCTATCAGATTGTCCCTCCTACGGAGTTATCTTATTCTCACTTCATTCTCCCCTCTTCTCTTTCGCTCACTGGGGACCTGTGGTCCGTGGCACAGCCACCGGGTGGTCTCGCGACGGACCACAGGTCCCCAGTGAGCGAAAGAGAAGAGGGGAGAATGAAGTGAGAAAAAGAGATAACTCCGTACAAGGAACAATCTGATAGGCTAAATATAAAATCAATAATTGAAATCGATAATCACACACCTGTTTTTTCGCATTCCTCTTCCTCAGGTCATCAAAACAATTCGTGAGAAGAGGTAAACAAATATTTGACTCCCGCCGTTACCTACGCTTCTCACTAGTTTATAAGCACACGAAAAACGCACACTTGCTAACTCACGATGCCGTTTACTAAGCAGCAGATCGCTAAATTCGAGGCTATCAGGAAGAAGAATGCCAACCTAGACCAGTGGCACCAGGACCGAAAAAAGACCTTCAAAGAACGACACGAGCAGTACAAGGAACAGATGGAACATTCAAATGTGATTCTTAGTTACCCTCACTGGGTAATGAGTGAGCGATTAAGAAGACAGGACCCAGAGCTATATGAACAATGGTACAACGAGATGCAGTCCACCGGCATCGAAACACCCGTACCTAAATCTACCAAGTCTCACGTTGAACACCATGTTGAAGCCACCATGCACGTACTAAAGAGAGCTGCTGAACACAACGTCGATCTGGATGCGTCACCACCCAAAAAGACGTCCTTTATGATCGATGACTTACTAGACGTTTCTCCACCGTCTCCTCCTCCTCAGCCATCTACCAGCGGATGGAAACGCAAGTTAGAACCTGCCCAAAGTAACATTCCTGAGAAGCGATCCCATGACGAGGAGCTTGAAGACATACTTGCTGAGTTACGCGCACCAGAGATACCGGAAGAAGTACTCACACAAGTTGCTGAGACCGCCGAAGACGAAGTCTTTATCAGCGATATCATTCACAAGATCAATAGTACCGACAACCTATGGACGTTCATCTATAGGGGTCCTCCACCTACTATTGTTAGTAACAGTCGTGTTAGTGCAATCATAATACAACACTCAGACCATTATCATGTCGTTTTCCAAGCGCTGCCACAAAACCGAAATCGTTCATTACAACGCATCCTCCAAGTTATGGGTATTCCCTCTACCTTTACCTTTGATGTTCTGGCCACGTTACAACCGGTAGTCGATTGGTTTCGCTTCGCTCCGTATCTCGCCCGCACAGGGTATTCCGTTCAGGTACTAGGCAAGCACTTACAACACTTGGCACAACACATTGGCCTGACACCCGTAGACCAAAAAGACTGTGCCACACTGAACCGCGAGTCTCGTAAACAACAACATTCCAATGTTAACAGAACTAAGCGCACAAACCTGATTGACGAACTGATCGATGTTCACCGGTGTACGCACCTCAAAGAGTTGAAACGCTGTCTGACTCGTAAACAACGCCTTGCCATTTACAACGAGTTCGGCATGCAATGGGAAGAATCCGCTAAGATGTGCATTGAGGCATTCAACGAAGAGCTTTTTGAGCGCCAGAACACATATCTTTTGAAGAGTATATGCGCGAAAACAATCACATGTCAGTATGTGCCCATCCCAAGACTTTGGACGATCCATTTCTGGATAACCTGCTGGCAGCCAATAACATCGACAAAGATAAGTTTTGTACCGCTGTTCACGAGGTCATGAATAAAAAAGTCGACAGACTCAATACACTGTGCATAGAGGGGCCCACAACCACAGGCAAGTCACTCGTCCTCAAGATGATTTGTCAAAACTATCACTGTGGGACCGTTCAGAGATCAGGCGACCACTCACAGTTTTTCCTACAAAACCTGATCGATAAGTCTGTGGCCCCCATGGAAGAACCGCGAATTACCCTGGCTACCGTTAACGACTTTAAGGAGCTACTTGGAGGAAGCCCATTCGACATCCATGTTAAACATTCACCTGATGTGACCTTGAACAGACTGCCTGTGCTCATATCCACCAATCATAGTCTCGGAGCCTACATCACTTCCATCGATGCGGCAGCTATATATGAGCGGTGTCATACGTTTCACTTCAAAGTTCGTGTCGGATCTCCGGAGTTGCCTAAACCACGGAGTACTCTCTGCGCCTGCTATTTCTCCTCCTGGTATGGCAAGTGGTGGGAAGCGAATCCTTGTCGATTCGACGAATGAAGAAGATGGACCCGGAGAGACAGGACCTGCCACCGCGAAACGTATCCGACTATTACGACCAAGATACAACACAACGACGATCACCATCACCAGAAAGCAGCACATTACCATCAACCAGTACAAGCCTGCAGATACCTCCAGTACCTACGCCATTACCTGCCTTCCTCTTTCCACCTTTGAATTCTGGGCTCTGCAGTCAGATCAACAATTCGCTGAACCCTTCGACTCCCTACGACAAGCCTTCCCTTTGTGCTCTTTCAATCATGCTACACTACGCTTATCACATTACATACCTCTTCAGAAATCTCTACAAGGCTCTAACGCTGTTGACGTCACATCCTTTAACAGCGCTCCCTATATGTACATAGCCGAAGATGATACCGGCCTCATCAACACTATCCCTACCGCTGTTACTGAACAAGCCCTTCTAAATCAAGACTGCAAAGTATACTCTGCCACCTATTGGAACTTTGCCAGTGACCAAGGCCTCCTTGCGTGCAATAATGTACAAACACTGTCAGCAAATGAAGTATATGTCAAGAGGTACGACTTTGACCACAACGGTAAATTCCTCGTTACCACTCCTACTGCTACTCCACGAGGGTTTGCGTACATGCCTGGGGACTATTACAACAACACCAGTCCCTACAAGTACCTTCCCTTTTGGAAAAAGTTGGCTACAACCACCAGTGTTCCTACAGATCCTGCAACCTTGGTTCCAAACTACGTCGCATTTAGCCCCTATGCACATACTCTCCAGCCCATCTTCCTCTTCCTTCCCTACATCGAACCCGTCTCCGCCTCTGAAGATATTGTTCGCATGATGGGTCACGTCCTCCTCGAAACACAACTCACCATGACCCTCATCGCACCTCCTGATGGCTGGCGAAACCTTGCCAGCACTCTCAATGTGTGGATAAACGCAAACTCTTGCCAGCTTGATACTGACACTTACACAGATACCACTTTGCTTTTTCCTACTTTTTTCAATCACCCATAAATTATTCCTACCACATTCCATATCTTGTTCTCTAGCATTGACAGGCACGTGCCTTTGGCTGGCGACCACGTGACCGCCTTTTTTTGTCTACTCCTCCTCACTTCGTAGCTGTACCTACGGTTAAAAAGCTGAGCCTTTCTGATAGTCCGCTCCGATCGCCTCACGGGCAGCCTGGGCTGGACTGGCGCGTACGCAAACAAGCCAGACGCCCACGCATTTTGCTCGATGGGGACCTGTGGTCCGTGGCACAGCCACCCTGCGAGCAAAACGCGTGGGCGTCTGGCTTGTTTGCGTACGCGCCAGCCCAGCCCAGGCTGCCCGTGAGGCGATCGGAGCGGACAACCGCGAAAGGCATAGCCTACTGACCACAGGTACAGCTGGTGAGGAGGAGTATTAGAAAAAAAGGCGGTCACGTGGTTGCCAGCCAAGCATCGATTCTAGAGGACAAGACATTGAATTTGGTAGGAACATTTTATGCGTGATGGAAAAAAGTAGGAAAGTGCAAGGTGGTATCAGTGTAAGTACCAGTGTCAAGTTTACAGGAATTGGCATTGGTCCAAGTAGTGAGGTTGCTGGCAATGTTTCGCCAGCCATCAGGAGGTGCAATCAAGGTGAGTGTGAGTTGTGTTTCAAGGAGTACGTGTCCCATCATTCGGACGATATCTTCAGAGGCGGAGACAGGTTCAATGTATGGTGGGAATAGGAAAATGGGTTGCATGGTATGTGCGTAGGGATTAAATGCAATTTGGTCAGGGACCACGGTGATGGGAGTAGTGGGCACAGCATAGGATGAATAAAGTTTTTTCCAAAAGGGTGAGTAGTTGTATGGAGCAACGTTTTGGAAATAGTCGCCTGGCATGTATGCAAATCCTCTGGGAGTAGGAGCAGGTGTAGCAACGAGAAATTTGCCATTGTTATCAAAGTCGTAGCGTTTGAAGAAAACTTCGTTTGCAGATAGAGTGTGGACGTTGTTGCATGCCAGTAGGCCTTGATCGCTAGAAAATTGCCAGTAAGTGTTAGAGGGAACTTTGCAGTTTTGATCCAATAGGGCTTGTTCCGTGACTGGTGTAGGTACGGTGTTGAGGAGTCCAGTGTCGTCTTCAGCTATGTACATGTAGGGAGAACTATTGAATGATGTGACATCAACAGCGTTAGAGCCTTGAAGAGATTTTTGGAGAGGGATGTAATGTGATAGACGTAATGTAGCATGGTTGAAAGAACATAGAGGAAATGCTGTTCGCAAGGTGTCGAAGGGTTCTGCGAATTGTTGATCGGATTGCAAGGCCCAGAATTCAAAGGTAGACAGGGGAAGGCAGGTGATTGCAAAGGTATCAGAGGTATCTGCAGGCTTGTATTGGTTGACGGTGATGTGTTGTTTGCGAGTGATTGTAATGGTAGTAGTGTTGTATCGAGGTCGTAGAAGTCGGATACGTTTTGCTGTCGCTGGTCCTGTTTCTCCCGTGCCATCGTCCTCATTCGTCGAATCGACAAGGATTCGTTTTCCACCACTTGCCATACCAAGACGAGAAGTAACAAGCACAGAGAGTGCTCCGTGGTTTCGGCAGTTCTGGAGATCCGACGCGAACTCTGAAGTGGAACGTATGGCATCGTTCATATATAGCTGCTGCGTCGATAGAGGTGATGTATGTTCCAAGGCTGTGATTGGTTGAAATTAAAACAGGTAGGCGGTTCAAGGTTACATCGGGTGAGTGTTTGACGTGTATGTCAAACGGGCTACCTCCAAGAAGTTCTTTAAAGTCATTGACTGTGGCTATAGTAATGCGTGGTTCTTCCATCAAAGCAATAGATTTGTCGACAAGGTTTTGTAGAAAGAATTGTGAATGATCGCCTGATCTTTGTACAGTGCCGCAATGGTAGTTTTGGCAAATCATTTTGAGAACGAGAGATTTGCCTGTAGTTGTTGGTCCTTCGATACATAAGCAATTGAGGCGGTCAATCTTTTTATTCATGATTTCGTGTATTGCCTTACAAAATTTATCCTTGTCAATCTTGTTGGCTGCTAACAGGTTATCTAAGAATGGGTCGTCCAAGGTTTTAGGATGAGCGCATACTGACATGTGGTTGTTCTCTAACATATATTCCTCAAATGATACGTGTGTTTGTCTTTCAAACAATTCTTCATTGAAGGCTTCTATGCACATGATTGCGGATTCTTCCCACTGTTTACCGAATTCATTGTATATGGTTAGGCGCTGCTTTCGTGTGAGACATCGTTTTAGTTCTTTAAGATGGGTACATCTATGTACTTCGATCAGTTCATCGATTAGGTTGGTTCGCTTAGTTCTGTTTACGTTGGAATGTTGTTGTTTTCGGGACTCTCTGTTTAGTGTGGCGCAATCCTTTTGGTCAGCAGGTGTTAGGCCGATATGTTCTGCCAGATGTTGCAATTTAGTTCCTAGTGTTTGAACAGAGTATCCGGTACGTGCTAGGTATGGAGCGAAACGGAACCAGTCAACAACAGGTTGTAATGTTGAGAGAATGTCGAACGTGTACGTGGATGGAATGCCCATAACTTGCAATAGTCGCTGTAGCGATCGATTACGGTTTTGTGGTAGAGCTTGAAAAACAACGTGATAGTGGTCAGAGTGTTGTATTATAATGGCACTGATACGGCTATTGGTAACAATAGTAGGTGGTGGTCCTCTATAGATGAATGTCCAAAGGTTATCCGTGCTATTGATTTTGTGTATAATGTCGCTGATGAATACTTCGTCTTCGGTTTTTTCAGCGACCTGGGTCAAAACTTCTTCAGGAACCTCTGGTGCTCGTAGTTCAGATAGTATGTCTTCCAAGTCTTCTTCATAGGAACGTTTAATAGGTGTATGTTCTTCAGGTTCCAATTTTCGTTTGCTGCCAGATGCTTGAGGAGGAGGAGTTGTAGAATTTTCTTGTATTATGTCATCGATCATGAATGATGGTTTCTTAGGTGGAGATGCGTCCAAATCTACGTTATGTTCTGCGGCTCTCTTTAATACGTGCAAGGTGGCTGCGACATGTTGTTCAGCTTGCGCCTTTATTGATTTTGGTACTGGTGTTTCGATTCCTGTCTCTTGCATCTCATTGTACCATTTTTCATATAGTTCTGGGTCTTGTACTCGTAGTCTTTCGCTCATCACCCAATGTGGATAACTCAGAATAACGTTGGAGTGTTCCATTTGTTCTTTGTATTGTTCGTGTCTCTCTTTGAATGTCTTCTTTCTGTCTTCGTGCCATTGGTCCAAATTGTTGTTCTTCCTCCGTATGGCTTCAAACTTGGCAATCTGTTGCTTGGTGAACGGCATGGTGAATGAGGTGCTCTGTGTTTTACGGCCGTTTATATAGTCGTGAGAAGCGTAGGTAATGGCGGGAGTCAAATATTTCTTCTCCTCCTCCTCTTCTCACTCAGGTTATTTTGATGGCGTGATGAGGAGGAATGTGAAAATAAACAGGGGGTGTGATTATTGATTTTTCAGAGCGCATCAGATTTTTGTCTATCAGATCGTCCCTCTGAGGGGGTTGCCCTCAGAGTTCACTTGCTTCTTCCCTCTCCTATTTTGCTCACTGGGGACCTGTGGTCCGTGGCACAGCCACCCTTTGTGGGGAGAATGAAGTGAGAAAAAGAAATAACTCCGTAGGAGGGACAATCTGATAGGCTAAATATAAAATCAATAATTGAACTCGATAATCACACCCCTGTTTTTTCGCATTCCTCTTCCTCAGGTCATCAAAACAATTCGTGAGAAGAGGAGGAGGTGAACAAATATTTGACTCCCGCCGTTACCTACGCTTCTCACTACTATATAAGCACACGAAAAACGCACACTTGCTAACTCACGATGCCGTTTACTAAGCAGCAGATCGCTAGATTCGAGGCTATCAGGAAGAAGAATGCCAACCTAGACCAGTGGCACCAGGACCGAAAAAAGACCTTCAAAGAACGACACGAGCAGTACAAGGAACAGATGGAACATTCAAATGTGATTCTTAGTTACCCTCACTGGGTAATGAGTGAGCGGTTAAGAAGACAGGACCCAGAACTCTATGAACGCTGGTACAACGAGATGCAGTCCACCGGCATCGAAACACCCGTACCTAAATCTACCAAGTCTCACGTTGAACACCATGTTGAAGCCACCATGCACGTACTAAAGAGAGCTGCTGAACACAACGTCGATCTGGATGCGTCACCACCCAAAAAGACGTCCTTTATGATCGATGACTTACTAGACGTTTCTCCACCGTCTCCTCCTCCTCAGCCATCTACCAGCGGATGGAAACGCAAGTTAGAACCTGCCCAAAGTAACATTCCTGAGAAGCGATCCCATGACGAGGAGCTTGAAGACATACTTGCTGAGTTACGCGCACCAGAGATACCGGAAGAAGTACTCACACAAGTTGCTGAGACCGCCGAAGACGAAGTCTTTATCAGCGATATCATTCACAAGATCAATAGTACCGACAACCTATGGACGTTCATCTATAGGGGTCCTCCACCTACTATTGTTAGTAACAGTCGTGTTAGTGCAATCATAATACAACACTCAGACCATTATCATGTCGTTTTCCAAGCGCTGCCACAAAACCGAAATCGTTCATTACAACGCATCCTCCAAGTTATGGGTATTCCCTCTACCTTTACCTTTGATGTTCTGGCCACGTTACAACCGGTAGTCGATTGGTTTCGCTTCGCTCCGTATCTCGCCCGCACAGGGTATTCCGTTCAGGTACTAGGCAAGCACTTACAACACTTGGCACAACACATTGGCCTGACACCCGTAGACCAAAAAGATTGTGCCACACTGAACCGCGAGTCTCGTAAACAACAACATTCCAATGTTAACAGAACTAAGCGCACAAACCTGATTGACGAACTGATCGATGTTCACCGGTGTACGCACCTCAAAGAGTTGAAACGCTGTCTGACTCGTAAACAACGCCTTGCCATTTACAACGAGTTCGGCATGCAATGGGAAGAATCCGCTAAGATGTGCATTGAGGCATTCAACGAAGAGCTTTTTGAGCGCCAGACACACATATCTTTTGAAGAGTATATGCGCGAAAACAATCACATGTCAGTATGTGCCCATCCCAAGACTTTGGACGATCCATTTCTGGATAACCTGCTGGCAGCCAATAACATCGACAAAGATAAGTTTTGTACCGCTGTTCACGAGGTCATGAATAAAAAAGTCGACAGACTCAATACACTGTGCATAGAGGGGCCCACAACCACAGGCAAGTCACTCGTCCTCAAGATGATTTGTCAAAACTATCACTGTGGGACCGTTCAGAGATCAGGCGACCACTCACAGTTTTTCCTACAAAACCTGATCGATAAGTCTGTGGCCCCCATGGAAGAACCGCGAATTACCCTGGCTACTGTTAACGACTTTAAGGAGCTACTTGGAGGAAGCCCATTCGACATCCATGTTAAACATTCACCTGATGTGACCTTGAACAGACTGCCTGTGCTCATATCCACCAATCATAGTCTCGGAGCCTACATCACTTCCATCGATGCGGCAGCTATATATGAACGGTATCATACGTTGCACTTCAAAGTTCGTGTCGGATCTCCGGAGTTGCCTAAACCACGGAGTACTCTCTGCGCCTGCTATTTCTCCTCCTGGTATGGCAAGTGGTGGGAAGCGAATCCTTGTCGATTCGACGAATGAAGAAGATGGATCCGGAGAGACAGGACCTGCCACCGCGAAACGTATCCGACTATTACGACCAAGATACAACACAACGACGATCACCATCACCAGAAAGCAGCACATTACCATCAACCAGTACAAGCCTGCAGATACCTCCAGTACCTACGCCATTACCTGCCTTCCTCTTTCCACCTTTGAATTCTGGGCTCTGCAGTCAGATCAACAATTCGCTGAACCCTTCGACTCCCTACGACAAGCCTTCCCTTTGTGCTCTTTCAATCATGCTACACTACGCTTATCACATTACATACCTCTTCAGAAATCTCTACAAGGCTCTAACGCTGTTGACGTCACATCCTTTAACAGCGCTCCCTATATGTACATAGCCGAAGATGATACCGGCCTCATCAACACTATCCCTACCGCTGTTACTGAACAAGCCCTTCTAAATCAAGACTGCAAAGTATACTCTGCTACCTATTGGAACTTTGCCAGTGACCAAGGCCTCCTTGCGTGCAATAATGTACAAACACTGTCAGCAAATGAAGTATATGTCAAGAGGTACGACTTTGACCACAACGGTAAATTCCTCGTTACCACTCCTACTGCTACTCCACGAGGGTTTGTGTACATGCCTGGGGACTATTACAACAACACCAGTCC
Organism: Dicrocoelium dendriticum; assembly: GCA_944474145.2. Classification (NCBI taxonomy): domain Eukaryota; kingdom Metazoa; phylum Platyhelminthes; class Trematoda; order Plagiorchiida; family Dicrocoeliidae; genus Dicrocoelium; species Dicrocoelium dendriticum. The sequence continues at coordinate 12,999 of CALYDF020003730.1, forward strand.
CTACAAGTACCTTCCCTTTTGGAAAAAGTTGGCTACAACCACCAGTGTTCCTACAGATCCTGCAACCTTGGTTCCAAACTACGTCGCATTTAGCCCCTATGCACACTCTCCAGCCCATCTTCCTCTTCCTTCCCTATATCGAACCCGTCTCCGCCTCCGAAGATATTGTTCGCATGATGGGTCACGTCCTCCTCGAAACACAACTCACCATGACCCTCATCGCACCTCCTGATGGCTGGCGAAACATTGCCAGCAACCTCACTACTTGGACCAATGCCAATTCCTGTAAACTTGACACTGGTACTTACACTGATACCACCTTGCACTTTCCTACTTTTTTCCATCACGCATAAAATGTTCCTACCAAATTCAATGTCTTGTCCGCTAGAATCGATGCTTGGCTGGCAACCACGTGACCGCCTTTTTTTGTCTACTCCTCCTCACCAGCTGTACCTGTGGTCAGTAAGCTATGCCTTTCGCGGTTGTCCGCTCCGATCGCCTCACGGGCAGCCTGGGCTGGGCTGGCGCGTACGCAAACAAGCCAGACGCCCACGCGTTTTGCTCGCAGGGTGCTGTGCCACGGACCACAGGTCCCCATCGAGCAAAATGCGTGGGCGTTCTGGCTTGTTGCGTACGCGCCAGTCCAGCCCAGGCTGCCCGTGAGGCGATCGGGAGGCGGACTATCAGAAAGGCTCAGCCTTTTAACCGTAGGTACAGCTACGAAGTGAGGAGGAGTAGACAAAAAAAAGACGGTCCACGTGGTCGCCAGGCAAAGGCGCGTGCCTGTCGATGCTAGAGAACAAGATATGGAATGTGGTAGGAATAATTTATGGTGATTGAAAAAAGTAGGAAAAAGCAAAGTGGTATCTGTGTAAGTGTCAGTATCAAGCTGGCAAGAGTTTTGCGTTTATCCACACATTGAGAGTTGCTGGCAAGGTTTCGCCGGCCATCAGGAGGTGCGATTAGGTCTGTGAGTTGTGTTTCGAGGAGGACGTGACCCATCATGCGTACAATATCTTCAGAGGCGGAGACGGGTTCGATGTAGGGAGGAAGAGGAAGATGGGCTGGAGAGTATGTGCATAGGGGCTAAATGCGACGTAGTTTGGAACCAAGGTTGCAGGATCTTGTAGGAACACTGGTGATTGTAGCCAACTTTTTCCAAAAGGGAAGGTACTTGTAGGACTGGTGTTGTTGTAATAGTCCCCAGGCATGTACACAAAACCTCGTGGGAGTAGAGCAGTAGGAGTTGGTAACGAGGAATTTACCGTTGTGGTCAAAAGTCGTACCTCTTGACATATACTTCATTTGCTGACAGTGTTTGTACATTATTGCACGCAAGGGAGGCCTTGGTCACTGGCAAAGATTCCAATAGGTAGCAGAGTATACTTTGCAGTCCTTGATTTAGAAGGGCTTGTTCAGTAACAGCGGTAGGGGATAGTGTTGATGAGGCCGGTATCATCTTCGGCTATGTACATATAGGAGCGCTGTTAAAGGATGTGACGTCAACAGCGTTAGAGCCTTGTAGAGATTACTGAAGAGGTATGTAATGTGATAAGCGTAGTGTAGCATGATTGAAAGAGCACAAAGGGAAGGCTTGTCGTAGGGAGTCGAAGGGTTCAGCGAGTTGTTGATCTGACTGCAGAGCCCAGAATGCAAAGGTGGAAACAGGAAGGCAGGTAATGGCGTAGGTACTGGAGGTATCTGCAGGCTTGTACTGGTTGATGGTAATGTGCTGCTTTCTGGTGATGGTGATCGTCGTTGTGTTGTATCTTGGTCGTAATAGTCGGATACGTTTCGCGGTGGCAGGTCCTGTCTCTCCGGGTCCATCTTCTTCATTCGTCGAATCGACAAGGATTCGCTTCCCACCACTTGCCATACCAGGAGGAGAAATAGCAGGCGCAGAGAGTACTCCGTGGTTTAGGCAACTCCGGAGATCCGACACGAACTTTGAAGTGAAACGTATGACACCGTTCATATATAGCTGCCGCATCGATGGAAGTGATGTAGGCTCCGAGACTATGATTGGTGGATATGAGCACAGGCAGTCAGTTCAAGGTCACATCAGGTGAATGTTTAACATGGATGTCGAATGGGCTTCCTCCAAGTAGCTCCTTAAAGTCGTTAACAGTAGCCAGGGTAATTCGCGGTTCTTCCATGGGGGCCACAGACTTATCGATCAGGTTTTGTAGGAAAAACTGTGAGTGGTCGCCTGATCTCTGAACGGTCCCACAGTGATAGTTTTGACAAATCATCTTGAGGACGAGTGACTTGCCTTTGGTTGTGGGCCCCTCTAGCACAGTGTATTGAGTCTGTCGACTTTTTATTCATGACCTCGTGAACAGCGGTACAAAACTTATCTTTGTCGATGTTATTGGCTGCCAGCAGGTTATCCAGAATGGATCGTCCAAAGTCTTGGATGGGCACATACTGACATGTGATTGTTTTCGCGCATATTACTCTTCAAAAGATATGGTGTGTCTGGCGCTCAAAAAGCTCTTCGTTGAATGCCTCAATGCACATCTTAGCGGATTCTTCCCATTGCATGCCGAACTCGTTGTAAATGGCAAGGCGTTGTTTACGAGTCAGACAGCGTTTCAACTCTTTGAGGTGCGTACACCGGTGAACATCGATCAGTTCGTCAATCAGGTTTGTGCGCTTAGTTCTGTTAACATTGGAATGTTGGTTGTTTACGAGACTCGCGGTTCAGTGTGGGCACAATCTTTTTGGTCTACGGGTGTCAGGCCAATGTGTTGTGCCAAGTGTTGTAAGTGCTTGCCTAGTACCTGAACGGATACCCTGTGCGGGCGAGATACGGAGCGAAGGCGAAACCAATCGACTACCGGTTGTAACGTGGCCAGAACATCAAAGGTAAAGGTAGAGGGAATACCCATAACTTGGAGGATGCGTTGTAATGAACGATTTTGGTTTTGTGGCAGCGCTTGGAAAACGACATGATAATGGTCTGAGTGTTGTATTATGATTGCACTAACACGACTGTTACTAACAATAGTAGGTGGAGGACCCCTATAGATGAACGTCCATAGGTTGTCGGTACTATTGATCTTGTGAATGATATCGCTGATAAAGACTTCGTCTTCGGCGGTCTCAGCAACTTGTGTGAGTACTTCTTCCGGTATCTCTGGTGCGCGTAACTCAGCAAGTATGTCTTCAAGCTCCTCGTCATGGGATCGCTTCTCAGGAATGTTACTTTGGGCAGGTTCTAACTTGCGTTTCCATCCGCTGGTAGATGGCTGAGGAGGAGGAGACGGTGGAGAAACGTCTAGTAAGTCATCGATCATAAAGGACGTCTTTTTGGGTGGTGACGCATCCAGATCGACGTTGTGTTCAGCAGCCTCCTTTAGTACGTGCATGGTGCTTCAACATGGTGTTCAACGTGAGACTTGGTAGATTTAGGTACGGGTGTTTCGATGCCGGTGGACTGCATCTCGTTGTACCAGCGTTCATAGAGTTCTGGGTCCTGTCTTCTTAACCGCTCACTCATTACCCAGTGAGGGTAACTAAGAATCACATTTGAATGTTCCATCTGTTCCTTGTACTGCTCGTGTCGTTCTTTGAAGGTCTTTTTTCGGTCCTGGTGCCACTGGTCTAGGTTGGCATTCTTCTTCCTGATAGCCTCGAATCTAGCGATCTGCTGCTTAGGTAAACGGCATCGTGAGTTAGCAAGTGTGCGTTTTTCGTGTGCTTATATAGTAGTGAGAAGCGTAGGTACGGCGGGAGTCAAATATTTGTTCACCTCCTCCTCTTCTCACGAATTGTTTTGATGACCTGAGGAAGAGGAATGTGAAAATAAACAGGGGTGTGATTATCGAGTTCAATTATTGATTTTATATTTAGCCTATCAGATTGTCCCTCCTACGGAGTTATTTCTTTTTCTCACTTCATTCTCCCCACAAAGGGTGGCATGTGCCACGGACCACAGGTCCCCAGTGAGCAAAATAGGAGAAGGAAGAAGCAAGTGAACTCTGAGGGCAACCCCCTCAGAGGGACGATCTGATAGACAAAAATCTGATGCGCTCTGAAAAATCAATAATCACACCCCCTGTTTATTTTCACATTCCTCCTCATCACGCCATCAAAATAACCTGAGTGAGAAGAGGAGGAGGAGAAGAAATATTTGACTCCCGCCATTACCTACGCTTCTCACGACTATATAAACGGCCGTAAAACACAGAGCACCTCATTCACCATGCCGTTCACCAAGCAACCGATTGCCAAGTTTGAAGCCATACGGAGGAAGAACAACAATTTGGACCAATGGCACGAAGACAGAAAGAAGACATTCAAAAAGAGACACGAACAATACAAAGAACAAATGGAACACTCCAACGTTATTCTGAGTTATCCACATTGGGTGATGAGCGAAAGACTACGAGTACAAGACCCAGAACTATATGAAAAATAGTACAATGAGATGCAAGAGACAGGAATCGAAACACCAGTACCAAAATCAATAAAGGCGCAAGCTGAACAACATGTCGCAGCCACCTTGCACGTATTAAAGAGAGCCGCAGAACATAACGTAGATTTGGACGCATCTCCACCTAAGTAACCATCATTCATGATCGATGAAATAATACAAGAAAATTCTACAACTCCTCCTCCTCAAGCATCTGGCAGCAAAGGAAAATTGGAACCTGAAGAACATACACCTATTAAACGTTCCTATGAAGAAGACTTGGAAGACATACTATCTGAACTACGAGCACCAGAGGTTCCTGAAGAAGTTTTGACCCAGGTCGCTGAAAAAACCGAAGACGAAGTATTCATCAGCGACATTATACACAAAATCAATAGCACGGATAACCTTTGGACATTCATCTATAGAGGACCACCACCTACTATTGTTAACAATAGCCGTATCAGTGCCATTATAATACAACACTCTGACCACTATCACGTAATTTTTCAAGCTCTACCACAAAACCGTAATCGATCACTACAGCGACTATTGCAAGTTATGGGCATTCCATCCACGTACACGTTCGACATTCTCTCAACATTACAACCTGTTGTTGACTGGTTCCGTTTCGCTCCATCCCTAGCACCTACCGGATACTCTGTTCAAACACTAGGAACTAAATTGCAACATCTGGCAGAACATATCGGCCTAACACCTGCTGACCAAAAGGATTGCGCCACAATAAACAGAGAGTCCCGAAAACAACAACATTCCAACGTAAACAGAACTAAGCGAATCAACCTAATCGATGAACTGATCGAAGTACATAGATGTACCCATCTTAAAGAACTAAAACGATGCCTCAAAAGAAAGCAGCGCCTAACCATATACAATGAATTCGGTAAACAGTGGGAAGAATCCGCAATCATGTGCATAGAAGCCTTCAATGAAGAATTGTTTGAAAGACAAACACACGTATCATTTGAGGAATATATGTTAGAGAACAACCACATGTCAGTATGCGCTCATCCTAAAACCTTGGACGACCCATTCTTAGATAACCTGTTAGCAGCCAACAAGATTGACAAGGATAAATTTTGTAAGGCAATACACGAAATCATGAATAAAAAGATTGACCGCCTCAATTGCTTAGGTATCGAAGGACCAACAACTACAGGCAAATCTCTCGTTCTCAAAATGATTTGCCAAAACTACCATTGCGGCACTGTACAAAGATCAGGCGATCATTCACAATTCTTTCTACAAAACCTTGCCGACAAATCTATTGCTTTGATGGAAGAACCACGCATTACTATAGCCACAGTCAATGACTTTAAAGAACTTCTTGGAGGTAGCCCGTTTGACATACACGTCAAACACTCCACCGATGTAACCTTGAACCGCCTACCTGTTTTAATTTCAACCAATCACAGCCTTGGAACATACATCACCTCTATCGACGCAGCAGCTATATATGAACGATGCCATACGTTCCACTTCAGAGTTCGCGTCGGATCTCCAGAACTGCCGAAACCACGGAGCACTCTCTGTGCTTGCTACTTCTCGTCTTGGTATGGCAAGTGGTGGAAAACGAATCCTTGTCGATTCGACGAATGAGGACGATGGCACGGGAGAAACAGGACCAGTCGACAGCAAAACGTATCCGACTTCTACGACCTCGATACAACACTACTACCATTACAATCACTCGCAAACAACACATCACCGTCAACCAATACAAGCCTGCAGATACCTCTGATACCTTTGCAATCACCTGCCTTCCCCTGTCTACCTTTGAATTCTGGGCCTTGCAATCCGATCAACAATTCGCAGAACCCTTCGACACCTTGCGAACAGCATTTCCTCTATGTTCTTTCAACACTGCTACATTACGTCTATCACATTACATCCCTCTCCAAAAATCTCTTCAAGGCTCTAACGCTGTTGATGTCACATCATTCAATAGTTCTCCCTACATGTACATAGCTGAAGACGACACTGGACTCCTCAACACCGTACCTACACCAGTCACGGAACAAGCCCTATTGGATCAAAACTGCAAAGTTCCCTCTAACACTTACTGGCAATTTTCTAGCGATCAAGGCCTACTGGCATGCAACAACGTCCACACTCTATCTGCAAACGAAGTTTTCTTCAAACGCTACGACTTTGATAACAATGGCAAATTTCTCGTTGCTACACCTGCTCCTACTCCCAGAGGATTTGCATACATGCCAGGCGACTATTTCCAAAACGTTGCTCCATACAACTACTCACCCTTTTGGAAAAAACTTTATTCATCCTATGCTGTGCCCACTACTCCCATCACCGTGGTCCCTACCAAATTGCATTTAATCCCTACGCACATACCATGCAACCCATTTTCCTATTCCTACCATACATTGAACCTGTCTCCGCCTCTGAAGGTATCGTCCGAATGATGGGGCACGTACTCCTTGAAACACAACTCACACTCACCTTGATTGCACCTCCTGATGGCTGGCGAAACATTGCCAGCAACCTCACTACTTGGACCAATGCCAATTCCTGTAAACTTGACACTGGTACTTACACTGATACCACCTTGCACTTTCCTACTTTTTTCCATCACGCATAAAATGTTCCTACCAAATTCAATGTCTTGTCCGCTAGAATCGATGCTTGGCTGGCAACCACGTGACCGCCTTTTTTTCTGATACTCCTCCTCACCAGCTGTACCTGTGGTCAGTAAGCTATGCCTTTCGCGGTTGTCCGCTCCGATCGCCTCACGGGCAGGCTGGGCTGGGCTGGCGCGTACGCAAACAAGCCAGACGCCCACGCGTTTTGCTCGTAGGGTGGCTATGCCACGGACCACAGGTCCCCGTTCGAGCAAAACGCGTGGGCGTCTGGCTTGTTTGCGTACGCGCCAGCCCAGCCCAGGCTGCCCGTGAGGCGATCGGAGCGGACTATCAGAAAGGCTCAGCCTTTTAACCGTAGGTACAGCTACGAAGTGAGGAGGAGTAGACAAAAAAAGACGGTCACGTGGTCGCCAGCCAAAGGCACGTGCCTGTCAATGCTAGAGAACAAGATATGGAATGTGGTAGGAATAATTTATGGGTGATTGAAAAAAGTAGGAAAAAGCAAAGTGGTATCTGTGTAAGTGCCAGTATCAAGCTGGCAAGAGTTTGCGTTTATCCACACATTGAGAGTGCTGGCAAGGTTTCGCCAGCCATCAGGAGGTGCGATGAGGGTCATGGTGAGTTGTGTTTCGAGGAGGACGTGACCCATCATGCGAACAATATCTTCAGAGGCGGAGACGGGTTCGATGTAGGGAAGGAAGAGGAAGATGGGCTGGAGAGTATGTGCATAGGGGCTAAATGCGACGTAGTTTGGAACCAAGGTTGCAGGATCTGTAGGAACACTGGTGGTTGTAGCCAACTTTTTCCAAAAGTGAAGGTACTTGTAGGGACTGGTGTTGTTGTAATAGTCCCCAGGCATGTACGCAAACCCTCGTGGAGTAGCAGTAGGAGTGGTAACGAGGAATTTACCGTTGTGGTCAAAGTCGTACCTCTTGACATATACTTCATTTGCTGACAGTGTTTGTACATTATTGCACGCAAGGAGGCCTTGGTCACTGGCAAAGTTCCAATAGGTGGCAGAGTATACTTTGCAGTCTTGATTTAGAAGGGCTTGTTCAGTAACAGCGGTAGGGATAGTGTTGATGAGGCCGGTATCATCTTCGGCTATGTACATATAGGGAGCGCTGTTAAAGGATGTGACGTCAACAGCGTTAGAGCCTTGTAGAGATTTCTGAAGAGGTATGTAATGTGATAAGCGTAGTGTAGCATGATTGAAAGAGCACAAAGGGAAGGCTTGTCGTAGGGAGTCGAAGGGTTCAGCGAATTGTTGATCTGACTGCAGAGCCCAGAATTCAAAGGTGGAAAGATGAAGGCAGGTAATGGCGTAGGTACTGGAGGTATCTGCAGGCTTGTACTGGTTGATGGTAATGTGCTGCTTTCTGGTGATGGTGATCGTCGTTGTGTTGTATCTTGGTCGTAATAGTCGGATACGTTTCGCGGTGGCAGGTCCTGTCTCTCCGGGTCCATCTTCTTCATTCGTCGAATCGACAAGGATTCGCTTCCCACCACTTGCCATACCAGGAGGAGAAATAGCAGGCGCAGAGAGTACTCCGTGGTTTAGGCAACTCCGGAGATCCGACACGAACTTTGAAGTGAAACGTATGACACCGCTCATATATAGCTGCCGCATCGATGGAAGTGATGTAGGCTCCGAGACTATGATTGGTGGATATGAGCACAGGCAGTCTGTTCAAGGTCACATCAGGTGAATGTTTAACATGGATGTCGAATGGGCTTCCTCCAAGTAGCTCCTTAAAGTCGTTAACGGTAGCCAGGGTAATTCGCGGTTCTTCCATGGGGGCCACAGACTTATCGATCAGGTTTTGTAGGAAAAACTGTGAGTGGTCGCCTGATCTCTGAACGGTCCCACAGTGAGAGTTTTGACAAATCATCTTGAGGACTAGTGACTTGCCTGTGGTTGTGGGCCCCTCTATGCACAGTGTATTGAGTCTGTCGACTTTTTTATTCATGACCTCGTGAACAGCGGTACAAAACTTATCTTTGTCGATGTTATTGGCTGCCAGCAGGTTATCCAGAAATGGATCGTCCAAAGTCTTGGGATGGGCACATACTGACATGTGATTGTTTTCGCGCATATACTCTTCAAAAGATATGTGTGTCTGGCGCTCAAAAAGCTCTTCGTTGCATGCCTCAATGCACGTCTTAGCGGATTCTTCCCATTGCATGCCGAACTCGTTGTAAATGGCAAGGCGTTGTTTACGAGTCAGACAGCGTTTCAACTCTTTGAGGTGCGTACACCGGTGAACATCGATCAGTTCGTCAATCAGGTTTGTGCGCTTAGTTCTGTTAACATTGGAATGTTGTTGTTTACGAGACTCGCGGTTCAGTGTGGCACAGTCTTTTTGGTCTACGGGTGTCAGGCCAATGTGTTGTGCCAAGTGTTGTAAGTGCTTGCCTAGTACCTGAACGGAATACCTTGTGCGGGCGAGATACGGAGCGAAGCGAAACCAATCGACTACCGGTTGTAACGTGGCCAGAACATCAAAGGTAAAGGTAGAGGGAATACCCATAACTTGGAGGATGCGTTGTAATGAACGATTTCGGTTTTGTGGCAGCGCTTGGAAAACGACATGATAATGGTCTGAGTGTTGTATTATGATTGCACTAACACGACTGTTACTAACAATAGTAGGTGGAGGACCCCTATAGATGAACGTCCATAGGTTGTCGGTATTATTGATCTTGTGAATGATATCGCTGATAAAGACTTCGTCTTCGGCGGTCTCAGCAACTTGTGTGAGTACTTCTTCCGGTATCTCTGGTGCGCGTAACTCAGCAAGTATGTCTTCAAGCTCCTCGTCATGGGATCGCTTCTCAGGAATGTTACTTTGGGCAGGTTCTAACTTGCGTTTCCATCCGCTGGTAGATGGCTGAGGAGGAGGAGACGGTGGAGAAACGTCTAGTAAGTCATCGATCATAAAGGACGTCTTTTTGGGTGGTGACGCATCCAGATCGACGTTGTGTTCAGCAGCTCTCTTTAGTACGTGCATGGTGTTGCTTCAACATGGTGTTCAACGTGAGACTTGGTAGATTTATGTACCGGTGTTTCGATGCCGGTGGACTGCATCTCGTTGTACCAGCGTTCATATAGCTCTGGGTCCTGTCTTCTTAACCGCTCACTCATTACCCAGTGAGGGTAACTAAGAATCACATTTGAATGTTCCATCTGTTCCTTGTACTGCTCGTGTCGTTCTTTGAAGGTCTTTTTTCGGTCCTGGTGCCACTGGTCTAGGTTGGCATTCTTCTTCCTGATAGCCTCGAATTTAGCGATCTGCTGCTTAGTAAACGGCATCGTGAGTTAGCAAGTGTGCGTTTTTCGTGTGCTTATATAGTAGTGAGAAGCGTAGGTAACGGCGGGAGTCAAATATTTGTTCACCTCCTCTTCTCACGAATTGTTTTGATGACCTGAGGAAGAGGAATGCGAAAAAACAGGGGTGTGATTATCGAGTTCAATTATTGATTTTATATTTAGCCTATCAGATTGTCCCTCCTACGGAGTTATCTCTTTTTCTCACTTCATTCTCCCCTCTTCTCTTTCGCTCGCTGGGGACCTGTGGTCCGTCGCGAGGCCACCCGGTGGCTGTGCCACGGACCACAGGTCCCCAGTGAGCGAAAGAGAAGAGGGGAGAATGAAGTGAGAAAAAGATAACTCCGTAGGAGGGACAATCTGATAGGCTAAATATAAAATCAATAATTGAAATCGATAATCACACCCCTGTTTTTTCGCATTCCTCTTCCTCAGGTCATCAAAACAATTCGTGAGAAGAGGAGGAGGTGAACAAATATTTGACTCCCGCCGTTACCTACGCTTCTCACTACTATATAAGCACACGAAAAACGCACACTTGCTAACTCACGATGCCGTTTACTAAGCAGCAGATCGCTAAATTCGAGGCTATCAGGAAGAAGAATGCCAACCTAGACCAGTGGCACCAGGACCGAAAAAAGACCTTCAAAGAACGACACGAGCAGTACAAGGAACAGATGGAACATTCAAATGTGATTCTTAGTTACCCTCACTGGGTAATGAGTGAGCGGTTAAGAAGACAGGACCCAGAGCTATATGAACGCTGGTACAACGAGATGCAGTCCACCGGCATCGAAACACCCGTACCTAAATCTACCAAGTCTCACGTTGAACACCATGTTGAAGCCACCATGCACGTACTAAAGAGAGCTGCTGAACACAACGTCGATCTGGATGCGTCACCACCCAAAAAGACGTCCTTTATGATCGATGACTTACTAGACGTTTCTCCACCGTCTCCTCCTCCTCAGCCATCTACCAGCGGATGGAAACGCAAGTTAGAACCTGCCCAAAGTAACATTCCTGAGAAGCGATCCCATGACGAGGAGCTTGAAGACATACTTGCTGAGTTACGCGCACCAGAGATACCGGAAGAAGTACTCACACAAGTTGCTGAGACCGCCGAAGACGAAGTCTTTATCAGCGATATCATTCACAAGATCAATAGTACCGACAACCTATGGACGTTCATCTATAGGGGTCCTCCACCTACTATTGTTAGTAACAGTCGTGTTAGTGCAATCATAATACAACACGAAAACGCAGCAGACAAATTCCAGAGAATCTGGTCTGCAACGATACGTTCAAGTTTACCAAGTCTACTCGCAATTCGATCGGAGCGGACTAATACGGGAAAAATTTTTGAGTGGAGGAGGAGTATGGTAAAAGTTTTAGCGGTCGAGTGATTGCTAGCCAATATCGATTCTACGAAGAAGACGTAATGTGGTAGGAAAAATGTATGCGTGATTGAGAAAGGTAGGGAAGATCAAAGTTTTATCGTTATAGTGGCCAGTATCAAGAGCACAAGAGTTTGCTTCAGTCGAGACATTGAGAGTGCTGGCAATGTTTGGCCAGCCGTCCTGTGGACCGATGAGAGTAAGAGTGAGTTGGGTTTCACGGAGAACATGTCCCATCATGCGGACGATATCTTCGGAAGTGGATACAGGTTCAATGTAGGGGAGGAAGAGGAATATGGGATTAATAGTGTAAGAGTAGGCATCAAAAGCAATGTAATCAGACACAGCGGTGGGTAGAGTAGTGGGAACAGGAGTAGTGCGTACGAGTTTTTTCCAGAATGGCATATATTTGTATGGAGGAGTGTTGTTAAAATAATCTCCAGGCATGTAGGAAAATCCGTTAGCTGTACCTGTAGGTGTAGTAGTAAGAAATTTGCTGTCGTTATCAAAGTCGTAACGTTTGAAGTACACATCGTTAGCGGAAAGGGTATGAACGTTATTGCATGCAAGGAGTCCTTGGTCAGTAGAAAAGTTCCAATATGTGGAAGATAAGACTTTACAGTCTTGACTGAGTAGAGATTGTTCAGTGACGTTAGTGGGAACAGTGTTGATGAGTCCAGTAGTGTCCTCGGCTATGTACATGTATGGAGCACTGTTGAATGCCGTGACATCAGTTGCAGTAGTGTCTTGGAGAGATTTTTGTAAAGGTATATAGTGTGATAAACGTAATGTAGCATGGTTGAAAGTGCATAAAGGAAATGCGTTTCGCATGGTTGCGAAAGGTTCTGCGAAGGTTTGGTCAGATTGAAGAGTCCAGAATTCGAAGGCGGAGAGGGGTAAGCAGGTAATGGAAAAGGTGTCAGAGGTATCGGCGGGTTTGTACTGGTTGACGTAATGTGTTGCTTTCTTGTGATGGTGATGGTTGTGGTATTGTATCGAGGTCGGAAGAGTCGGATTCGTTTAGCTGTAGTAGGGGCAGTCTCTCCTGGCGTCTCCTCGTCGTTATTCGTCGAATCGACAAGGATTCCCTTCCCACCACTTGCCATACCAGGCAGAGAAATAACAAGCGCAGAGGGTGCTCCGTGGTTTTGGCAGTTCCGGCGTGCCAACCCGAAATTTGAATTGGAAGGTATGGCATCGCTCATATATAGCCGCTGCGTCGATGGAGGTAATGTAAGCTCCTAGGCTGTGATTGGTTGAAATCAAAACTGAAAGACGTTTCACGGTTACATCAGGAGAGTGTTTCACATGGATGTCAAAAGGATTCCCGCCGAGCAACTCTTTGAAATCGTTTACTGTGTTGATAGTAATGCGCGGTTCCTCCATGAGAGCGATAGATTTATCCACAAGGTTTTGTAGAAAGAATTGTGAATGATCTCCGGAACGTTGTACGGTGCCACAGTGGTAATTTTGTGTAATGAGCAGGAGTACAAGTGATTTCCCTGTAGTAGTAGGTCCCTCAATACAAAGAGTGTTGAGACGGTCAATCTTCTTGTCCATGATCTCGTGTATAGCAGTGCAAAACTTATCTTCAGAGATTTTGTTGGCTTCTAGGAGATTATCTAGGAAGGGATCATCTGTAGATTTTGGATGAGCGCACTGAAACATGTGGTTGTTTTCTTGGATGTACTCCTCAAACGTAATGTTGGTTTTACGTTGATAGAGTTCTTCGTTAAAGGCTTCTATGCACATCTTTGCAGATTCTTCCCACTGCATATCAAACTCGTTGTAGATGGATAGTCGCTGTTGACGTGTGAGACAACGTTTAAGGTCTTTGAGATGTGTACATAGATGCATCTCGACAAGTTCGTCGAGTAGATTAGTGCGCTTCGATCGGTTTACATTGACATGTTGTTGTTTTCTGGATTCTCGATTTAGAGCGGCACAGTCTTTTTGGTCCATGGGTGTTAGTTCAATGTGCTATACGAGGTGTTGTAATCTTTTACCCAAAAGTTGTATAGTATATCCTGTACGTGCTAGGTATGGCGCAAAGCGAAACCAATCCATAACGGGTTGTAGTGTTGCTAGTATATCAAACGAGTAGCTTGTTGGAATCGATAAGACTTGTAAGATACGTTGTAGAGAACGATTACGGTTCTGTGCCAAGGATTGAAAAACGACGTGGTAGTGGTCATTATGTTGTATTAATATAGCATTAATGCGGTGGTTAGTAATAATAGTTGGTGGTGGCCCACGATAGATGAAAGTCCAGAGATTGTTTGTGGCATTGACCTTGTGAATAATGTCTTGCATAAAAACAGTGTCTTCAACATCGTTTGAGACTTGTGTAAGAACGTCGTCCGTTATAGGTGTTGGTGGTTGTCGAATGTCTTGTAAAATATCTTCCAAATCTGTTTCATAGGTGCGAACATTTT